>RJWT010028723.1:0-15131 GCA_004365215.1 Cuniculus paca | reverse complement strand
ACTGGACTGTCCTCTTCATGAGGTGTTTTGGTTATTTTATTCGTTTATCATTCTAAATATGGTCATCGACTCAATCTTTTAGCTACATTCTTTTATGACATTAGATTCCCCCAGCTCAGGGTTTTTCCTGTCCTATGTGCTTTCTCATCCTTGCTGCTTTTAATTTTTTCCCTTTAAACTTTGAATTGACCCATGATTGTACATATGTATGGGGCACAGTGATGTATTAGCGTACCCAACACCTCAAACACCATTTTCCCATACTGTGAACCTTTCTGCTAGCCCTTTTGAAATCCACAGTTAAGCACAGGCTAGAGAACATTACAGGGTGACCCTCCTATCCAGCTGCACCCCAGTGCCCACCCGCTTCTTCCCCACCTGCCTCGCCCACACTCCACCCCTCCCCAGCCTCTGTAATCTACTCTTCTACACTCAGTGCTTCCATGTAATGGACTTTTTCAGCTTTTGCATGTAAGTGAGAACACACTACTTCTAATTTTAAAATTGGATCCTGCGTTACTTTTTTCCTGATTTTCTCAAGATTTTGTTAAGGTTTCTCCTAACAGTGATTAAATACAGCAAACCACTCCTTATAAATGTATGGCTTAGAATAGTGAGGTCGAGCTGGGTGATATAGCTCATGGGCACAAGCGCCTGCCTGGCAAGCACAAGGTCCTGAATTCGATTCCCGAAACAAAAAAAAAAAAGCGAGGTTGTTATAAGGTACTTATCTATTTATTTTGGGAAAGAAAAGGTGACTGAAGATGTAATCACATCTTATACTATGAATTTTTTGCTTTTCATTCAAACATGAAAAAACATATTTGAGCATCAATGCTAGAGAAAACTATTTAATATTTGAGTTTATTTAATATAATCAATACTAGATTCTAAAAGAATGACTGGCTAGGAAAAGAAAAAAAAAAATGAAAGAGGCAAAGGCCTTGGGTTTTGCTTGACTGCTTCCTTAGTAAGGAAAAAGAGCTCATTCGCATGACTGCTAATATAAAAACCATGTTTTAAAAAACTGAATTGAGAAATTTAGTTTATTAAAAGGGTTTCATGTAGTAGTAGTCAACAGATTAAAAAACTGTACATTGAGAAAATGCAGGTTCACCTTTGTAGAGAGGACAGGTTACACTTTTAGACTACTGGAAAATGAAGGAATTTTTTTTTAATGTTTATTAAGGGCAGGATCTAAACAGTTGGGGCAGCACAAAAATTCTTCCAAAAGTCTTAGTTACTCTGATTTAAGTGCAGTCTAATAGTGTTTTGTTCATTTGCTTTGTTTTTGATGTTGCCCATGCTGATCCTGAACTTGTGGGCTCAAGTGATCCTCCTGCCTCAGGCTCTCGAAGGCAGGGACTGTGGGCATGTCCTACAACCTCTGGCTTACCAGTGCATACTGAAAATGTTTTTATATAAACAAAGGCACAGAAAAAAATTTTTCACCAAGCCATGGACCTCGTAAGGTTGGGTAATACGGTTTTCCAGTTATGATGGGGAAAGTTAAAATCCAGCTAGGGCTATTTAATGTTTTAAAATAATCTTTGGCACTTAATGCTTTATCTAAATGGCGAAGGAAATCTATACATACTTTATTTCGTAGGTGATCACATATTCCCTGAATCCATGCCACTCTAATAGACCTATCTGAACGAAGTTTGGTTCTTATAGTGAGATTTTTAAATTTGAGTTTTTCTGTAAAGATAAAAAGGTTCAAAAAACTTTAATTTTGTGAATTCTATTTAGTCTCTTCCACGACTTCCTTCTATTTTCTTAATAAAGTTTAAACTGATTATGGTGAAAAAAATAAAAAAATAAAAAATAAATTGGCTATGGTTTAAGAGAAAAGCAGCTGATGACAATTTATGTTCAACATAAATGGATTTCCTTGTCTCATTGGCAATAAAAATATTTCATTACATAGAACACAAAGTACAATAAGACAATACATATATTAAGTAGCTAATAATAATATCAATTATATTAAAAAGAGAAAAAGCAAAATAAACAGCCTTGAGAAAATATTAATGATAATAATGTTTGTTGAATTTGAAGTAAAGGATTATAATGCAGTAACACGGGGAGTATAAATTACGTGTGTGCTGAAATTTTAGTCAAATGGATAGCCTGGGAGAATATATGCGTGTGTGTGTGTGTGTGTGTGTGTGTACACTGAATGCAGATAAAATGGCTAAAAATTTTTTTTAAAAAAACATACTTTGGAAAATCTTTAATAGGGACAAAAGGTTCTCAGCACTGGCGCGCACCAGGACGGAGGAAATAGGAATGGCAGGGGACAGACACAAGCAAGCACATTCATTGCTCTTGATCCCCGATACCTGGGAAGAAAACCACTGTGGAACACAATGGGAAGAACTGTCAGTTTACAGCTTCATGGGAAGGGCCGTTTTAAATAGGTAACAATCAATATTCATACTGAGTAGGCCCTCAGAGTAAGATTTAGAGGGTTCAGCTGGTGAAGGGAAGATTAAGTTTGTTTTTGGTTTTTTTTTCCCTTTTTGTGGGGCCAGGACCTTCTGTACAGTACCAGGCAAGTTGAAGTCTTTCAGACAACTTTGGTGAACTGAATATAGATAGTACCTTACACTGTATTTTGCTAGTTAGTTCACAGCAACTGTCCCAAGTTGTACTCAATCAATTTTCCCAAGAGATGTATATTATCAGTGACTTAAAGCTAGTTAGGTTAAGTAATTTGGGTATAAAAGGTGTTTATTATTTATTTATTTGGAGCACAGCATCTTGCAGCCAGAGGACAGAAGGGCTTCTTGAGGGACATTCAGTTAAAAAGCATCTGTTCAGTACCAAGTATGTGCCAAGCACTGTGCAAGTACTGAGGAGACCTGAGACACATGCACAGGATTCAGGCATTGACCACGAAACAGGAAATGGGTTGGACAGTGGCTCTTCAAACACGAAGAGACTGAGGCCATACCCAAGTCTCTGACAGCAATTAGTAAGGCCCTGACAACAGGCACAGTGCTACCCACACCAGTTATATCTTTAGTACTGATTAAAAAGTCAACTTAATTCTTTTAGACCAAGGACCCATTACCTATCTACCTTCATCCTTCCTTCTTTTCTTCCTTCCTGTACTGGGGACCGAATTCATGACCTCGCGTTTGCCAGGCAGGTGCTGTACCAGTGAGCTATACCCCCAGTCCCTGTTATGTTTCTGAACAAACGAAAAGCAAATCCAAGTTGCTTAGGTTTCTAAAAATTAGTATTACACAGCGTACATGCTATATGCACCATAGTATAAATGCTAATATATATAGATAGTGAATTTTTCATGATGGCTCAGCAATAAACTACATAACTTATGATAAAAAATTAAAGTTGGTTGGGCATGGTGGCACATGTCTGTAATCTCAGTACTGGGCAGGGGAAGGCAGGAGGGTCACTGTGAGTTTGAGGCCAGCCTGGGCTACAAGGTGAATTCAAGATTAGCCTGAACTACACACTGAGACCCTGTCTCAAAAAAAAAAAAAAAAAAAAAAAAAAAAGTCTTTTTCTACAAACATAATCCTGGACCTGAAGAGAAATATCTAAGCATATTACTAGGACCAGTGGTGAATAATATTTATAAGTCACAATAATAGAAATGTTCTTTTCATTGGTTTTTCACTTTTAAATTCAATAATAGGAAGAAACACTGCAGTTTTAATCATATAGAGTATAAAGTCAATAAACTCAATTATAACACTATCAGAATATGCAAGGGAGAGGCAGGAAAGAAAGGGCAGGGAAGGGTAAGAGCCCTAACCTCAAACTACAAGGTCGAGACAGTGATAAAACTGGCTGGGACAAGAAATACATGTTTAAATGTCGTTCAAGGTTATAAGAATAAATAATAGAAGAAATAAAAAGATTTTTATAAAAGTTGTAAGGCAGGCACCGGCCTGGCATCCCAGCACCTAAGGCTGAAGGAAGGGGATCTCAGGGCTACACAGTGAGACCCCATCTCAAAACAACAAAACAGGAATTGTATGTCACATGCATTCTGAATTCTCCCACATTAAGAAGGCCTATCATTGCTTCTAACACACACATGAATCAATGACAGCTTGCTTGCTTTAAGTAAATGTCACTACTTGCTCACGGATACCTCAAGGACAAGAAGGCTGTTCCCTTACACGGTGCCACTATTTTCCACAAGAGGAAGAAAGCTGTTCTCCTTTACAAACTGAATTCGATATTTAAAAAATATCTTGACAGAAGCCCACGGCCCATTAGCCTAGTGATGTCCTACCACAGCTAGATAAGAGCTAAGCAATTAAACATCTTGCTGTTCTCTTTACTCCTTTTTCTTTCTTCACTTCATCAAAGAGTTTAGTACTAATTCTGAGTTTAGTGGCCCTACTACATAAAAACAGAATTGGTTCCTATTTACAAAAGGAATTCCTTTGCAGGCAGCCTTAGGAATTACTGCAACGGAGTCATGGGTTAGAAATTCTGGGTTAAAGACACAGGGGTAGGAGTCACAGTTCTAGTTCTGACAGTGGCCAAAATCCACCTGTGTAACCTGGGACAGGTCCATTAGTCTCTGGCTCTCAATTTTCTCATCTATAAAATAAAAGGACTGAAACCAAATAGTTGCTAAGGCCCTCCTCAGTATCTAAATTCTATCTTTCTTTCTCTAATCAAACAAGGAGACAAAAATCTAAAATCTTAACTTAAAAACTGAAACAAGTAACAATAAAACTCCCCGAAAGTATTGCTACTGGCCTGAAAGTTGCTACACATAGTTAGAGGTCTACTTGATGGTAGTTTATACAAGTTATGAGGCAACAACGAGTTAGGAAGGCCTGTTACTCAAGTACATAATTCAAGTGGTTTAAGTCAGAATTTCCACAAAAAGATGACCTAAACACCACTGAATTGCAGTGGAAAAGTACCGGCCTGGGAGTCAGGTTTTTCACTTGGTTCGGAGGCTTTTCTTAAGTAAATAACATCTCTTGAGTCTCAACTTTCTCAGGTGTAAACTGACAGGATCACATTACATTATTTCTAAGACCTTTCCTAAAACCAAAGCTCTACGTGGTTATTCTCAACCTACCCTTTTGTAATGCATTGTTTCCAAAAACATCTTGGTCTGTTTATAGATTTCTTGGCCTGTCTTGTGGAAGGTCTTGAGAAATTCTATGAACTCCTTAGACACTCTATCCGTTTCAATGCTGGTTTGCCGGTTAACGGAAGGACTGGGAGCTTTTGCTTCCTGAATTTCTGCTGGGAAAATTAAACAGAGTAAGTTTCATAGCAGAGACGATCTATGCATGGAATAACTAAGCATCTAATTTAAGATTATTTAAATTATGTTTTATCAAAGTTAAACAAATTTAAATCATTTTATGTTTAAATGTTTGGACAGCTTTCCTTAAAGTAAACAAAATCTATTTTATGAGTAGGAAATATAAGCAGACAAAACTTCATGATCTAAGATATTCAAATAAAAGTTGCTCTATTAGTATTTTCTTAGTAAAAATACACCATGCATTGATCTATATATAGATTTTTTTTTTTTTTTTTTTTTTTTTGCGGCACTGGGGATTGAACTCACGACCTTGCACTTGCCGGGCAGGCGCTTAGACCGCTGAGCTAGATCGCCAGCCCTGTTTTTGAGACAGGGTCTCACTATGCCGTTCAGGCTGGCCTTGAGCTCACTTTGTAGCCCAGGCTGGTCTCGAACTCACAACGATCCGCCTGTCTCAGCCTCCCGAGTGCTGGGATTACAGGCGTGAGCCACCACGCCCGGCCTATAGATTTAATCATTAATACTGAATGGCACACTAGCTTGAACAACTTTCTTGAAGATTGCCTGAGTTTATAAAGCTAGTCAAAAAGTAAAATAACAATCAGTAGAAGCACCAAAATGTTAAGAGGGCATGTAAAATGTTGACAAGTGTTCAAATCCCATTATACTTGCCAAAGGGAAAAGGCCAATTTTTTTTTTTTTTTTTTGGCAGCACCAGGGATTGAACTCATAACCTTACGCTTGCCAGGCAGGCGCTTACGCCACTGAGCTAGATCCCCGGCCCTGGGAAAAGGCCAATTTGTCTGTGTGGAGACACAATCTGTTATTCCCTATTCAGTTTGCAAGTCACACTGCTCAAAGTGAAAGAATGCACCCAGTCACATAATAAGCACAACAGAGCACACACTGAAGGAGTGAGGAAAGCAAACGGCACACTCTCCAAGCAGCAGGGGACACAATCCCTTCCCCTCTTCAAATAAATACTACATTGAAAGGGAAATGGGGTCTTAAGGTAAGGGGGTAATCACAGTGCCCTCAGAAGGTGCGGACTATCACTTGGTCTCCTGATCCTGAACTATGCTCTCCAATTCAATACTTGTAAGGAATTAAAGGATCTTGTACCCACAATCTCCTTTTACAGACAAAAAAGAAAGATAATCAAAAAGAAAAAGTATCTTTGAAAAATATTAAAATTAACCGTTACATATTTTCTTAGCTTAATTTCTCACGTTATTTTTTGAACTTATGACTTAAAACTCTTGATTTTATTTCAGAGATACATTTTAACAATGAAGTTGTAATGAAATTTTAAGATAATAAAAATGATATTCCTATTAAAGTGGTATATTCAAGTGAGACAAACACGTTAGTTATCTAAAAGAAAATACAACTAACCATACCATGACAAATTTGATGATACCATGATAAGCCTCTCACCATGACACTACTGGTTATTACATTCATGTGGGATGTATTTGCTTATGTTTCAACTGAATTAAAAGCATCTCTTCTCCTTATACTATACTATGAATATTAAGTAATTAGCACAACAAAATTTTATTTTATACTTCTCTCTCTGAATCTAGTATTTGGCTTTTTTTTTGGTTTGTTGAGACAGGGTCTCACTATGTAGTTCAGACCGGGCTCGAACTCACTACGTAGTCCAGGCTAGCCTTGAATTTGTGGCGAACCTCCTGCCTCCCAAGCGCTGGAACTACAGGCATGCACAATCACACCTGGCTTGGCTATTTTTTTCAAAATTTTGTTTCTTTGGCTATCTTTTCTTTTTCCACCCTTTGGCTATCTTTTAAATTATCAAATGCTTCTTAACTGTAATTAAAAAACTAAAAACACCATGTATGTCAAGAAATATACATCAAAAGTCAGACAAACAGGAAAAAATGTTTTCAAACAGCATCGCAAAGAACTAAGAGCTCCTATATGTCCGAAAATATATCCAACAGTGCAATATGAAAATGGATAAAAAATACCAAGAGTACAGAGAAAGAAAACATAAACAGATTTCAACATAGGAAAGACGCACAATCTCACTCATAACAAAGACGCAAAATAAAACTACTATGCAATGCCATTTTAACAACTTTGTTTTCTGTGGCGGTGGAAATCCAGAGCCTCATGCGTGCTAAACAAGTGCTCTACCATTGAGCTACATGTCAGCAAGAAGTTATTTTAAAAAATTAACACAGATATCTGAGTTTGATCCTGAGAATACAGGAAAATAAGACATCCTCATAATATGCAGATGCAGTGTAAGATGGTACTTCAAAGGAAGGTGATTTAACAATAATCAAAATTAAAAATATAGCCTACATTCCAATATTTTCTGTTTCTCAGAAATGTTCTACTGATATAATTTTGCACGTACAAAATGAAGTATATTCGTGGCTACTCATTTCAACACTACTTGTAATAGCAAAAACTGGGAACAACTGATCACATCGTGACCCAACAAATTATGCTTTAATCCATGAAATGGAATACTTGCAGCTTCAAAATTAAAAAAGTATGTGCTGTGGCTGGGGATGTTGAAGGATTGAGAATTTGCTTCACATGTGCAAGACCCTGGGTTCAATCCTCAGCATGAACCCCTCTCAAAACAAACCAAACACAACACCAAAAAGTATGCTTTTTGTGAGCTGAACTGGAAAAGAGCTCATTAATACAAAAAAAACATGGTAAGGCAATGGCCATTGTTAATCTATAATTCAGTTTTGAAACCCTGTATTGTTCTCATGGTTCTGTTGAGCCAAGTTTTATTGTTTAGTTATGTTTGATTTTATTATATTTGATGGCATGTACAGCTATTGCAAAAATAACAAAATGGATTATAGCAGTCATTATTGTTTTCCTACTATCTTGTTCCAGTCTTTATTGCTTTACTTGTTTTCTTTTGATTGATTTTATTCTATTTTGCTTTGATTTTGTTGTGTGAAGGTCTAAGCAGCTACTTTGAAGATAAGATGCATCAGGATAGCCTCTGTTGTATTCCTGCAATCTTGTTTGAAGTCCTGTATTGCTTTCATTGTTTTCTTTTGATTGGTTTTATTCTATTCTGTTTTATTTGATCGTATTATACCTGAGGCCGTGAGCAGTTATTTTGAAGGTGACAAGAGGCATTATGGTAGTCATTATTGATTTCCTTTAATCTTGTTATGAGGTCTTGTATCATGTTCATTATTTTGTTTTGATCGACTATTCTATTTTGTTTGTTTTTATTGTATCTATTGATATAAACAGCTACTTTGAATATAACAAGATACATTACGGTAGCCACTGTACTATTTCAACTGCCTTGTTTTGAAGTCCTGTATTGCTTTCATTGTTTTATATTGATTGGTTTTATTCTGTTCTGTTGTGTTTGATTTTATTATTCCTGATGGTATGGGAAGTTATTTTGAAAATAGCATGGGGCAACATGGTAATCATTGTTAGTTTATTTTTGTTGTGTTTTGAAGTCTTGTATCACATTCTTTGCTTTGTTTTGATTGAATGTTCTGTTTTAGTTTGTGTTTGGTTTATTATCTTAAAAAAAAAAAAAAAAGCATGGTATGTGTAGTTGCTATCCTTTATGTAAAACAGGAGAACTGGGGTAAGAATATATGTGATGGTCAGTGAGAACAAATGTACAGGAAGATAGTAAGAAATTGATATCTGGGGGCCAGGGATCTAGCTCAGTGGCCTAAGTGTCTGCCTGGCAAGCACAAGATCGTGAGTTCAATCCCTGGTGCTGCAAAAAAAAAAAAAAAAAATTGATGTCTGAAGTTGGGGAAGTACAGTGGTAGTACTTAGGAATTAGATGAGTAAAAGACAATCCTAAGTTTGGTCTCTAGCACAACGAACAAAACAAACCACAAAATTTGTTTTGTAAACTGATTCCAATTTTTGACTATACAACTTTTATTTTCTAGCCATTTGATATATGATATTTATTTATTTATTTGGGTTTTTTTGGAGACAGGGTCTCACTATGCAGTTCATGCTGGCCTCAAACTCACAAGGATCCTCCTACCTCAGCCATCTGAGTGCTGGGATTAAAGGCGTATGCAACCACGGTGGGCTATTTTTAAATCACATTAATAAATCAGGTACAATCTAATTCAGGACAAAAATAGCATTCTTTTCACTCTAAAATCACAATATTTATGTGTCTCGTGTGACAACTAACTCTTTGCCCTTTCCATAATAATTCTTTTTCTGCGGGGGGTTGGGGGGGCAGATACCAGGAATCGAACATAGGACCTCCTGCTTGCCAGGCAGGCGCTGCACCACTGAGCTAAATTCTCAGCTTCAGTATTTTTTTTTTCCGAACATTTATCAAAATGGAAAACCAAAGACTTGGTTGACTGGCTTGTAATCAGAGAAGTCTTTAATACTCAGAGTTTAAAGCTTCATTCAATCTGATAACTCTATCTAAGATGAGTACCAGGGAATGTGTTTACTCTATTACCTTAACAATTAGAAAGTCAGATAAAATGAATGAAATAATGGTTTTTGGACTTTGACCAAAAGGCAGACAGCAGATTAGGCCCTGTGAAAAGGGAAGCAAACATGACTGGTGCTGTGAACATCCCATTCCACTACCTGTATCACTCACTGTGGCAGAGAAAGGCAACACAAGTGGAGTCCAGCCAACTTGCTGAGAGAGAGAGCACACTGGAGTTCAGGGAGGGCAATGTGGCTGGAACTTGCATGGCAAAATACCAGAGAGAATGGAGTTACAGAGAAAAAGCACCAGACATCTGCAGGGGAGTCCTAGCAGCTTTGAGCTGGGAGCTGCACAGGCATGTGAAAAAAATCTAAGGAAATAACTACCCAAGACTAGGTAAAGCCACACATGCACAACAATCCCAAGAGCTCACACAAGGTCGGAAATGGTTTATTTGTTCACCAGCCAAAGAGGAAAGACCTTCTGATATAAAACATTGAACTGGCAACAGTGGTGTACACACATTACTCCAGTACTTAAGAGGCTGAGGCAGGAAGACTGCAGGTTCAAGGGTACCATGGACTACGTGGAAACAGCGTTAAAAAAAAAAAAGATATTAAGTTCTCAGAATACTGCAGCTGGGTCATGTTAGTCCTAGACCAAACGCAATCTAGAACCTATTCTAACAAAGTTTAAAAGGTATCAAATTGGTGCTTGGGACGTAGCTGAGTTCTTGCCTAGCATGCACAAGACCTTAAATTCCATTCCCAGTATCAAAAAACAAACAAACAAAACGATTCCAAGTAACATACTGTATTCTAGAACAAGCCCAACAATATTTAAAGGAACAAAATCCAGCATCCACAAACCACAGAATTCAAAATGTCTAACACCCAGTCAAAAATTACCAGACATGCAAATAAGGAGGAAAATACAATCTTATAAACAGATAAATAATAGAACTAGAAATATCACAGATGATACATATACTAGACCAGAATGTTAAAATAGCAATTATAAATGCACTGTTAATATGATAACATAGGAACATGAGAGAAATGGTAGATACAAAAAGAAGCAAACCAAACTTCTATAGGTGAAAACTACAACAACATCTGAAATGAAAAATGTACTAGACAGCACATAAAACAACACACACAAAAAAACCAAAAAAAAAAAAAACTTGACATTGTGAAAGAAATTATCCAAAATAAAACATACAGGAAACCGGGTCTGGTGGTGCACGCCTGTAATCCCAGCACTCAGGAGGCTGAGACAGGAGGATTGTTGGGAGTTTGAGATCGGCCTGGTCTACAAAGTGAGCTCAAGGCCTAGTGAGACCCTGCCTCAAAAAGGCAAGGGCCAGAATTTAGCTCAGTGGCATAAGCGCTTGCCTGGCAAGCACAAGGTCACGAGTTCAATTCCCGGTGCCGCAAAACAAAAACGACGTAAAGAAAAAAAAGACTACAACAAACTGAACTAAGCATTGGTGGTCTGTGGACAATATAAACTATTTTGAGTCTGGTATAACTGGAGAGAAAGGGAGAGGGAGCAAGGAAATATTTTAAGAAGTAATGAAGAAATAATGGCTGAACATTTTCCAAAAATTGATGAAAAGTGTAAGTCTTTTAAATACAAGAAGTGGAATAAACTCTAAGCACAAAGAAACATGAAGAAACTTATAACAAGACATGTCTTCTTTTCGCCAGTACTGGTAACTGAACCCAGAGCCTTCACACCAAGCTATAGCCCCAGCCCCCAGAGTCTAACTAAATTACTAAATTGCCCCAGCTAGGCTTAAAGCTTGTAGTCCTCCTACCTCATCCTCCTCTTCTGCTAGGATTACAGGTATGCACTACTACACCTGGTTTAAGACATCTCATCAACTACTGAAAATGAGTAACATGAAGAAAACCTTGGGGGATCTTTTGGAAGAAACTTCAAAAGGATCCTCAGAGGAACTGCCAGAGAGAAGTCACATTACATATAGAGAAACAAAAACAAACAATGTAAGCAGATTTTTAAATTATTATCATCAGGAATCACACAAATCTGAAAACAATCAAGTAACATTCATAAAGTGCTGGCAAGAAAAAAAATTGAAATTCTGTATCTAGCACAAGACCTTTTTTTCAGAAACAAAAGCAAAACATAGACTTCTTCAAAATTGTGAGAACTCATTAGCAGATCAATACTGCAAGCAAGTTAAAGGGAGTCCTTCAGACAAGGGAAATGACACTACATGTAAACCTGGGTCCTCATAAGGAAGGCCATCAGCAACGGCAAGTGACATGGACAGTATAAAAGGCTTTGTTATTTAAAAATTTTTATTTGACAGATAATTAACTGCCTAAAACTAAAATAATGGATTATGAGATTTATATCATATACAGAACTAAAATACAGGAAACAACACAAAGCGTGGGAGAAAAACACATAAGAATGCTGTTATAAGGCTGCTATGTGTATGGCACATTATTTGAAGGTAGGTCAGTTAAAGATGTATTTTGCAAACCTCAGAATACAAAAATAAAAAAAACAGGTACATCTAAAAAACCAACAGTGGAGATAAAGATGTGTTCATAAAAAATAATCAAAAAGAAGGTAATGCCAGGTTTGGTGGTGCACGTCTGCAGCCTCGACAACTCTAGAAAGGTGAGGGAGGAGAACTGCAAGTTCAAGGTCAACCTGGGCTACTTAAAGACTTAGTGAGACTCTGTCACAAAATAAAAAGAAAAATTTTTTTTTCTTTTAAAGGGCTGGGGATCTAACTGGGTGCAAAGGTCTTGAGTTCCCCATTACCAAAAAGAATAAAAAGATTTTCATATTCCTTTTAGTAATTTTTTTTTTTTTGCAGCACCTAAGATTGAACTCATGACCTCGTGCTTGCCAGGCAGGCACTTAGGCCACTGAGCTAGATCCCCGGCCCATGTCTTTTTGAAACAGGGTCTCGCTATGCTGTTCAGGCTGGCCTTGAGCTCACTTTGTAGCCCAGGCTGGTCTCGAACTCACAACGATCCTCCTGCCGCAGCCTCCCGAGTGCTAGGATTACAGGCGTGAGCCACCACACCCGGCATCTCTTAGTAATTTTTTATTGTTTTGTTTTGTTGTATATTTTTGTTTTTTAAAATTTTCTTGGTACATTTTAGATATACATAATAACACTCATCATAAAGAATTTGTACCTGTACCTGATATATCTTGTTTCTTTTTTTCCATCCCCCTCCCCTCCCTTCAATTCTTCTTAGTAATTGATAACACAGAAGATTTAAAAAATTAGTAAGAACACAATACTTGAACAATGTGCTCTACCAGCCTGACTGAACTAAAGGCTACAGAATATCCAACAAAAACAAATGCACGTTCCAAAATACGACAAAATAATAGTAATAACTTACATATGGGATATGTAAATTATGTACTAAGTACTTTTACAATATCATTTTGTCCAGTCCTTACAAGCCCACCAGTTAATACTATTATGAAATTCAAAAACTTGAATGATATTATAGTTATTTAAGGGGTAAATGCTAGAACTTGAACCCAAGTTTACATGCATTGCTCCAAAATCTGAGCTCTCCTACACAACAATCGTCTCCAGTTGTCAAATGGAAGACTGCCAGCTCTTCAGAAGACACCGATCCCTTGCCAGCTGGCCAGCGGCAAAATAACCTGCCCACTCCCTTCCTTATTTTGCTTATGCACACTCCCCTCTCACAAATATTTTTTTAACCACTGAAGAGTTCGCCCTGGGCATCACGTGGGCAGCTTGTTTGCTAACACTCTCCCGGGTGTTGCTTGGGCAGGTGTCATTTCAACCAGTTGATTCTTATATTGAAGAAATTTGATAAAGTTGTCATTCATATTTCCTGTTATCTTATAAAAATTAAAGAAAAAAATGCAAGTTTTGGTCATCCTGCATTTAAGTAATTAGAATGGTAAGTAGTTTTTAAAAACCTCTTAAAATGTAAATGAAGACTATAATAGCTAGCTATAAATTACTATCAATTACTAAAATTGATAGTTGGTTGTTTCTCTCCACCCTTCCTTAATATCAACCCCTACTAACACAACAGACATTTGGCTCATAGATAGCGACAGAGACACAGTTTGGGTATCTGATGCTCAGGAATGCAACGAGGTCATTTTGACCAGTCAATAGGTATTTGCGTGTAAGATGAAGGAAGTGAAGAAGGAAGTTGGAAAAGAACCACCTCGCTTACGTTACAGTTACAGTTTTGGTTTGGGCCCAAATGGCAACTGCTTGCTCTTTAACTTAAAATCATCATGTGTTTTAACACAGAAACAAAGCATGCATTTCAAGTATATCCAGTCAACCATAATTACAGGCCTTCCATTCCCCAACCTAAAGAGTTCAAAAACTCTCCTAGCAGAACATACCTCTTGAATTATAATGACAATGATAAGTATGGTGGTCACTTAATAAGGATTTCCTGCGTGTCAGATCCTGTGGTTTGTTAGTCATTCTCATTAATCCTTAACAATTTTGTTAGATAGATGGTTTTATTTTATACATGAATAAACTGAAGTTAGAGAGATTAAATAATTAAGTGCTCAAAGTCATGGGCTAATAAGAGATGGAATTTGAATGCCTGTTTCCCAAGTCTAAGTTTTTCATAACAATACCATACCATCTTTTTATTAATATAACATCTGTTTTTTCCTATTTAAAACAACCAATGAGCCAGGCAAGGTCACATGTGCCTGCAGTCTTGGCTCTTCAGGAGGCAGAGGTAGAACTGCTTGAACCCAGAATTTAAGACTAGATTGGGCAACACAGCAAGATTCCATCTCCATCAATCAATCTAAATCAACCAATGACTATCAGTTGAGAAAATATTATGAAAGTATTGGCTGTTGGACTTCAGACAATGTATGTTATGGCTTGGCAAAAAGTTTGTCTGCATTCTGGTTGCGTCCAGAGATTTTGCCTAAGACTAAGATTAAGAGCAGTGGACTAATTAATCTGGCAAAAGAAATTTTAAAGCAGTCAAACGTTAAGGAGGTGGCATGGTTATTGTTGGAGGCTTTTAGACAGATTTATGTTGCAAATCAAGAACAAAGAACCCAGCAGGATAATACATTGTGAATTTGGCCAGAAAAAAAAGCTCCAATAAAGTTGTAGACTGCAAAGATACAGCTGAGAAGATCTTGATTGCCAAGAAGAAATAAAAGAATACAAAAGAATATAAACCATGCCTGAGGGCATCAAAAGAAGCAGCAAGTCTCTATCCTTTCCAGCCTTAAAACTACAAAAGTGAAAGACTGCTCTGAGGAAAAAGAGCACCATGTTCCAGAATGGCAGCAGCCACACTATGGTCCAGAATGGTGGCGGCAGCTGCACCAGGTTCCAGAATGGAGGCAGCAAACTTGTTACTCAGAATC
>RJWT010028722.1:0-15131 GCA_004365215.1 Cuniculus paca | reverse complement strand
AAGGGAAGGGAAGGGAAGGGAAGGGAAGGGAAGGGAAGGGAAGGGAAGGAGGAAAGGAAAAAGAAAGAGGACAGGACAGCACAGGACAGGACAGGACAGGACAGGACAGGAAAGGAAAGGAAAGGAAAGGGAAAGGAAAAAGAAATAATAGAGATTAAAATGTGAAACTAATAAAATAGAGACCTAAGGAAAAAACACAAAGGATCAATGAAGTAAAGAGTTGGTTTCTGGAAAAGTGAAAGCAGATTGACAAACTCTTAGCTAAACTAACTAAAAGAAAGACAAAGAAAACTCCAATTTATATGATTTGCCCCTTTATCAAAGATCCAGTCTCTATATTTGTATGAGTCTATTTCTGTGCTTTCATTTCTGCTTTATTAACCTATGTATCTATTTTTTATTTATTTATTTTTTTTTTGCCGCACCAGGGATTGAACTCACGACCTTGCACTTGCTGGGCAGGCACTTAGACCGCTGAGCTAGATCCCCAGCCCTGTTTTTGAGACAGGGTCTCACTATGCTGTTCAGGCTGGCCTTGAGCTCACTTTGTAGCCCAGGCTGGTCTCGAATTCACAACGATCCGTCTGTCTCAGCCTCCCGAGTGCTGGGATTACAGGCGTGAGCCACCACGCCCGGCTATATCTATTTTTTAATCAATAGCACATTGTTATGATAAATTTAGCTTCATACTAAATTGCAAAGTTTAATAGTATCAGTCCTCTGCTTTTTGTTCTTCGATAGTTTGGTCATTTTGGTATTGTTTTCTATAAAAAACTTTAGAATTCATTTGTTGATATCAACAAAATAACTTGCTGAGATACTGGTTGGGATTATCTTGAAACTATAGACCAATTTGGGAATTGTGTCTTGATCCTATTTGGTCTTCTGCATTTATTTATATTTTTTATTTCTTTTGTCAGAGTTTTAGAGATTTTCTTATGTAGATCTTGTGAATTTTTTGTTAGATATACACTGGTTATTTAATTTCTGATGCTAATGTGAAGGGTATTGTGTTTTTAAGGTCAAGTTCCAATTGTTTATTACTGGCATATAAGAAAACAATTGATTTATCTGTAATAACCTTCTACCATGCAACTTTGCTACAACTGCTGAGTTCCAAGAGAATTCTTATTGATTCCTAGTGATTTTTTAATAGACAATCTTGCCATTGCACTACAAAGACTGTTTAATTTCTTCTTTCCCAATACGTACACCTGTTATTCTCTTGCCTTATTGTATTACCTAGAAATTCCTATACAATATTGAGTAGGAGAGATGAAAAATAACAGCCTTACCTTACTCCTGGTCTTAGCAGGTACATGTCTAACTTCTCAAAATTAGGTATCCATTAGATGGATACCTAGTTTTATAGGTGTTCTTTATCAAGTTTAGGAAAATTCCTTTATACCTAATTTGCTAGAGGTTTTTTTGTTATTTGTTTGTTGGATTGCTTGTATCATGGATAGATGTAATATGATCCAATATGATCATATTATCTTGTTATACCCTATATTTTTTAACTTGTTGATGTGATAGACTATGTTAACAGATTTTTAAATGTTGAGCCAGCATGGCATATGCAGAGTAAATCCCACCTAACTGTAATATACAAGTTTCAAAATATATTTTTGGGTTTGATTTGCTAAGATATTGTTGAGGATTTTTGTACTTACCTTCATGAGAAATGTTGATGTAAAGTAATCTTTCCTTATAATCTCATTGTCTGATTTGGGCAATGGTGCAACGTCAACATCTTAGGAAGTTTTCTTTCTGGTTCTATTTGTGTAAGAGATTGTAGTGAACTGGTACAGTTTCTTCTTTGAATGATTGAATTCAGCAGTAAACATTGTTCTGTACTTTCTATTTTGGAGGGTTCTTTATTATTGATTTAATTCCTTGAATTATGTACAGGCCTATTCAGGTGACTGCTTTTTGTGTATGAGTTTTAAAGTTCGTCTTTGAAGAAATTGATGCATTTCATTTAGCTCTTAAAATTTATAGACATAGGTTACCTGTAATATTCTTTTAATATACAAGGAACTAGTGTTGATGGCCCCCTTTTTATTTCTGGTATGGGTAATTTGTGTCTTCTTACTGAGTTAAGTGAGGCAGAAATTTGTCACTTATGTGGATAGACTCAATGTACCAGGATTTGGTTTCAGTGATTTCCTGTTTTCGGTTTCAATTTCTGCTCAATTTTTGAACTTAATTTGATCTTTTTTTTTCTAGTTTCCTAAAGTGGAGCTCAGATCATTGGTTTTATACATTTGTTCTTTTTTCCCTTCTTCCCTTCCTTTTTTTCTTCCTTTCTTTCTGTCTTTATTTTTTTTCTTCTTTCTTTTTGTTTGGTGGTACTGGGTATGGAACTCAGGAGCTTGGCTCTGAGCTACATCTCCCCCCTTTTTTATTTAGAGGAAGGGTCTTGCTAAGATTCTAAGTTTTCTTGGCTGGGCTTGAATTTGCAATCCTCCTGCCTCAGCCTCCACAAATGCTGGACTTAATAGTCTTTTCATTACCAGGAAAAATCTTTTTGTTTGCTTATATTTGATGCTACAAATTTTCCTTAAAGTGCTGCTTTTATTGTATCCCACAAACTCTGATAAGTTGTATTTTCATGTTATTTACTTAAAAATATTTCAAATGTCTCTTGAGGCTTCTTTCACCAATGTTTACTTAGAAATATATTGCTTAATACCAATTATTTTGGGAATTTTTCCAGCTATTATTCACTTGTTTTTGTTTTTGTTTTTTGAGATAGGGTTTTATTCTGTATTGAGATAGGGTTTTATTCTGTAGTTCAGGCTGGCCTTGAACTCACTTTGTAGTCCAGGCTGGCCTAGAACTTGCGGTGATCCTCCTGCTTCAGACTCCCAAGTGTTGTGATCACAGTCATGTGCCATCACCCCCAGCTTATCATTCAGTCTTTGATTTCTAGTTTAATTCCATTGGAGTATGAAGAATATTTTATATAGTTCGCATTCATTTATGTTTTTAATGTGTTGCTGATAGCCCAGAATGTAGACCATCTTGGTGAGTGTTTTGTGTTCACTTGAAATAAGTATGTGCTTTTCTACTGTTAGATGACTTTGTCTGTATGCTAAATCTAGTTGACTGACAATGTTGTCCACTTCCACTGTGTCCTTGCTGACTTTCAAGCCACTGAATCTGTCAATTATTGACACAGAGATGTTGAAGTTTTCAAGTATAATTGTGAATTCTTCTATTTCTCTTTTCAAGTTTGTCAGTTTTTGCTTCATATTCTTCCTTACTTTACTGTCAAGTGCGCAAACATTAAGAGTTATGTCTCCTTGGAGAGAATTGGCTCACTCATCATTATGTAATGACCTTCTTTATCCCTAATAGTTTTCCTTGCTTTGATATCTACTTTATCTGAAGTTAACATAGCTATTGTAGCTTTCTGTTGATTAGTGTTAGTAAAGCATAACCTTCATTCTATAACTTTTAATCTGTCTATGATTTTGTATTTAAAGTGAATTCCTTGTAAACAACACATAATTGTATCTTTTCAACCCACTGTAATAGTTATTTAATTTGTATATTTTTTCCTTTCCAATTTGCATACCTTTTATTTCTTTTCTGTTTTTTTTAGTACATGTTTGCAATACTTGCAGTTTTTAATCGTATTGTGGAATAGGTACATGTACATAATAGATCTTTCTTCTATTTTAAATTCCCTTTCCCATATCCCCCCTTCTCTAATTATCCTTTCCCTATTTTCATTTTCATTGATACTATTAATCTTAGTGCATGTTTATGGGATATAATGTTTACATTCATTGAGGTTATTAAGTTCCTATACATCACCAATCTCTATTCTATTTCTTCATTTGCTCCCCTTTTCTCCTCAGCCTGACCTTTTGGACCTCTTCCCATTTTCAAGAGATTCACCCCCTTGACTCCTCCTGTTCATTCTCTACTTGTATATTTAAACCATTAACATTTAAAATGATTGTTAATATAGATAGCAAATATCAATCTTACTTGTCTCTGCTTTCTATTTATTTTTCTTACTGTGTCTTTTTGCTTTTCTACTGAGTTTTTACTTTCTGTGATTTTAACTAAGCATCCTTTATGATTCCATTTTCTCTCATTTTTTTATATGTGAATTAGACTTTTTAAAAAAACTTATATATTGGTTGTCTTGAAGTTTTCAGTATACATTTACAAATAACTGAAAATTTCTTTAAAATAGCTCTATTCCACTTTGTGTCTAGCACCAGCACCATACAACAAAGTATTTCCATTTCCCTTCTCTTTTTTCTTATAACATTGCAGTCATTCATTTCATTTCTTGGTAAGTTTTAATCACCAAGTACACTGTTACAATTATTTTAAGCAGTTATCTTTTTCTTTTTTTATTATTTTAAAGAGAATAGAACAAAACAAAACAAAACAGAACAAAACATAATAGAGTCAAACACAACATAGCATTTCAGAACAGAACACTGCAAGCAATACAGGTCCTCAAAACATAACAACAGGAGATTAACAATGGCTTCCCTAGTGTCTCTTGCCTTCTTCAAAATGGTTGTTCATACATTCACACACAATAAACTCAAATGAAACAAAATAATATAAAATCAGATAAAACAAAAGAGTGAAAGCATTACAGGCCTTCAAATCAGACAACAAGAAACCAACAATGGCTACCTTAATGTCCCCTGTTTTCTTCAAAAGAGCTGTTCCTATCTTCTCACATATTGCAATCAAATAGTAGAAAAGAAACTTAAACCAATCAAATCAAAGAATAAAATCACTATTGGACTTTAGAACCTTTCCCCCATATTTATCGGGAATTTTGTATCTTACCGAGTCTTTCAGTTTCTTACACTAGGGAGAGGATGCAGTGTTTACACATGTTAGTTTGGTTTATTTCACTTATGAGTATGGTCTCAAGTTGCATCCATTTACCTATAAAAACCTCAGTGTGATCCTTCTTTATAACTGAATAGTACTCCATTATATAAAAGTACCACATCTTTTTTATCCATTCCTCCATTGATGAGCATTTGGGTTGTTTCCAAGATTTGGCTATTATAAACTGTGCTTCTATAAACATGGGTGCACATATATCACTGTGGTATGATGATTTCACTTCTTCTGGGAATATGCCCAGAAGCAGAATAGCTGGGTCAAATGGGACTTCCAGTCTTAGCTTTTTGAGAAACCTCCAGACTGACCTCCACAGTGGCTGCACCAGTCTACACTCCCCCCAACAGTGGAGAAGGGTTCTTTTTCCCCCATAGCCTCTCCAGTACTTGTTATTGGTGGTTTTCTTAATCTTGGCCATTCTTTCTGGAGTGAGATGAAATCTCAGAGTTGTTTTAATTTGCATTTCTCTAATGACCAATGATGCAGAACATTTTTTCATGTATTTATTTGCCATTTGTATTTGTTCAGCTGAGAAGTGTGTTTTCATCTCAGATGCCCATTTTTGGATTGGGTCTTTGAAATTCGAGGGTCTGATTTTTTTAATTCGTTATATGCTCTACATAGAAGACCTTTGTCTGAAGGGCCGTTGATTAAAATTTTTTCCCAATTCATGGGTTTTCTTTTCACTCTGTTGGAGATTTCTTTTGACATGCAAAAACTTTTTAATAAGACAAGATCCCAGTTGTTGATTCTGGGAAGTGTTTCCCATGCAGTTTGACTTTTGTTCATGAATTCTCCACCTACCCCTATGTCTTCAAGATTTCTACCTACTTTGTTTTCCAGCAGATTCAGTGTTTCTATTGTTTTTACATCTTTTATCTCATTCAATCTGTACTATAAGATAAGCAGTTGCTATTTTACCATGGAACAAATTAAGTATCTGACTCTCAAAGAGGCTAATATCTTACTGGCAAAAGTAGACAGCAAGACTGGGATTGAGAGTAAGGGTTTCGAATTGCAAATCTGGAGCTGGTTTCTCATAGGTTAGCTCAAAAGTCCTAATGCTTTTGTTTTGCTAGTGCATCATGAATTTGTGCTTAAGCTGAGATGCTCTATACAATCCATTAACTGTTTACTCTTCTACTTCAATATTTTCAACCTCAGCACTATTTGCATTTTTTCTCACCAGGCTGTTCTATGCATTCAGGATATTAGCAGCAACCCTAGCTTCTTCTTGTACTTGATGCTAACAGAAACTGCACACACACCTTCCCCCACACCCAGTTTTCAAAAATCGCACTTGGTTGAGAACAGCTATTTCACTCTATGCTGGATTTCTCTGGAAATTATATCTTCAGTGACCTCCTCATGGAAGACAGCATGGAATCTCGACCATGTTAATCAACAAGTGTCCTCTACTTGGTCTCCCAGACTTCTCTCAGGGCCCTTGATGGCAGTAACTAACATCCCTGGCTATGAACCTTTATCTTTTCTTGGAGTGTGCCCAAAACCTCTTCCCATCACTTGATTCTTTATATTAGACCATCCAATCTGACTGATTCAGCGGCTATTCAAGACCAGGAGTTAAAATTGAATTAGCTGCCCAAGAATGATTTACTGGAGGCTTCCAGAAATGTCTCTCACAACTGGATTAACTATTTTGATTAATTTGACCCAGCAGTTTGTTGGGAAGGAAGGGAATAGCCACTTATTTGTTCAGTTAATTTATTCAACTAAATAATCTATTTGGATTCATTCACTTACTTATTTCACTGATACTGGAACTAAGGCAACTGTTTTGGGATTAAACCAAATAGTGAAAATGATCAGATTCGTTGTGAATTTAGACTCAGGCTGAATGCAGCTACTATCTCAGTACAAATTATTTCATATCCCTTATTGCCTGGAGAATGTGGCTCAGTTAATCAATAATCACAATTTTTAGATGCTGTTTCTATTCTTTTTTTCTTTTTCTTGCAGAGAACCTTTTTTTCCTACAATTTCAAAACATATTCTTTTAAAAAATGCTTGTGGAACCTTGGTATTTATATGATGGTGTCTTTCAGGCAAATGAGAGAGTCATTCAGTAGTGTGTTCATAGAACTCAGCATAATAAATGTGTGTCATTGTACATCCATGGTGGATTTCCTGTGTGATGGGGGAGAATAAGAAGAGACAGACCAGAGGGTTCACTTCACACTAGATTTCTTAGGAAGCTCATAAAAAGGATTTACTGTATTTTGATTAATCCATCTTTCATCCACCTTGAATGTCTCCATGGCAACTGGATATTTGTTTCCCAAAGATGGGCTTTCAGACTGTGGAAGGTTCATTCAGCTCCATACAAACCCCCCTATATTTCCAAGAACCACATCTTTGAAATTCAGCGTGCATATGCAATGACTCCCAAACCCTGTCTGTGTTACTGATGTCAATGCTACTATCATTTTATCAATGACAAGACATGATCGATTATTAAGCAATTTCTCAGCAACAACACACACATCTGTTTTGCCTCTATTCCTCAAAAACATTAAGCATTTTTAAATTTTGCCTAAAGGAGGCTAACATAGTCATTATGGGGCCTTTTTTAAAAAGAAATAAAAACATTATCAAGTGTTGTTTAGAGTATTTCAGGGCATGGGTCTGCAGTAGTCAACCAACTGTATGCTTTTGTAAAGAAGAAACAACCAGTCATCAAAAATTAATTATCCTCTTCTCAAAAGAATAATACAGCAGACTCTAAGTCAAGGGGTACTAACATAAAAAGGATGCATGTTTTATAAACGAGGGTGCATGACTTGCCCAAGGGTCTCACAAGAGTTAAAAATGGAGCTGAGGGCTGGAGATTTAGCATGAAAATATGCATGAAAATTTGACTACCATGCATGAGACCCCGGGTTGATCCCCAGCAGAGAGAAAGAGAGACAGAGAGAGACAGAGACACAGACAGAGATAGAGACAGAGACAGAGAGGAAGAGAGAGAGAAAAATGTGGGGAGGAAGAGGAAATCCAAAGACCCAGCATATAGATCTGCTGATGCCAGGCCATGGGGCCTTCCTCTTGGCTCCCAGGTCTGCTTGAATAGTGCTTTAATTATGGGCTGTGTGTGAATAATCCTCTCCCTGGAAACAAGAAGTCACTTCTTTCTGCCTCCAAACTTATATTCTCCTATACAGAAAGACAGCAGGAATGAATGTGTGGATGGATGGATGGATGGATGGATGGATGGATGGATGGATGGATGTAGATAGGTGGTGGATAGGTGGATGAAGGAAAATCTCTATATTTAAAACCTACAGTTTGGGGTATAGATTAGTGGTAGAGCACATGTTTAACATGCAGCAAGCCCTGGGTTCAAACTTTAGCATAAACACACATGTATGCACACACAGACACACAGACACACACACACACACACATACCTACACACATATACACACACAAATGAAAACAATTTTTTTATTCTATACCCCCAAAGGTATTATAGAAGGTGGGAGAGACTTCAGTTTATATATTTTTATTCTTTTCTTTTCTTTTCTTTTCTTTTCATAACCAGGAATTATTCTTATAACCAGAAAAAACAATTTTAAAAATTCAATTTTAGAAAAAAAGAAATTAATAATGTCTCCAAAGTCCAAAGTGTGCATCAAAATAAATCTATTTCTGATGCAAAAAATATAACACTTGACTATTATTGTAATGCAATAAATCAGATTTGCACAATTTCTCTCATTCTTTTGCTTAAAAAAAGAAATCAAGGGGTTTGTAATGGCTTTATTAATGATTAAAGTAATAAAGCCAGATTATTTTACCCTTATTATGGGACTAATAACTTCAACTCTTTTTTTTCCCCTAAAAGTAATATTGAATTAGTCTGACACATAGTTTAGGAATCATAACTTGAATTATTGGAATTCATTCGAGAAGCCCAGTCTCACTTAAAATTGCTGCTGTCTGCAGAGTAATAACTGTGATCGATGACCTTCTGCAGCTATGCAGTTCAGCTGCTCCTCCATCGCCAAGGGAGAGGCCCCTTTGTGTGTGTTCAGGAGCATATTTCTTGAACATTCTGTAACTGTTTTCAACAGAGGCTAGTTTTGAACCTCCTGCTCATAGTTATTTAAAAATAGCCCACTATATTTCAATTACACAGATCAATTTAGATCATCTGTAAGAAAAAGAATCTCATTGAAGATTGATGATTTACAAAAGAGTAAAACACACACAAGAGAGCCCTCTTCAGTTCTAGTATGCCTGGTTCTTTGTTGTTTTAAGCCAGGAGGAAAAATTGATTTCCACTGAGAAAATGACATGGTTGTCAAATTAAGCAAATTAATACCAGAAGTCTTAAGTTAAGTCTCCATGTTGTTTTTCAGGAATAAATATTTAAATAAACTTCCAGATAAAATAGTCAGTGCCCCCTAACATCTCTCTAGCATTTTTATCTCTCTCCCTGCTCTCCATTTTCCTGCACTCACCACTTCGATTCATAATTTTAGAAGCAAATTACTAGACACATCCTACAACTGGTTACAACATACCTATTTCAGCACAGGGCTAAAGCAGAGAACTTCAGAAATGCACTGTTGCCTCCTAAAATACTTAACTCCTATATCAAATCATCTCTTCCACTTAATAATTTATGATTATAAATAAGTATTTGCAAAGAAAAACTGAACTGCATGGAAATCTTGGTCATGTTTTTACCTCAGATAAAATCTTAAAACATGGGATATCTTATTGGACAGAAACTTCAAAGGCTATTTCCTATCCCATGACACTAATGTAGCCTGAGGCCAGAGTCTTACCTAATTCTCATTCCTTTGTACTCTTTTGCTTTTCCACATGAGAAGCAGGAAGGCTATGTACGCACAAGACTTATTTCATTTGCACACACTCTTGTGAGACCCATATTATTATCTGGGTTAAGCCGATAAGGAAACTGAGACTCTAAGAAATTACATCATTGGTCCAACATCACACAGCTACTAAGGGTAGAAGTAGAATTTAAAGGTCAATTATAACCTGGTGAATTCTACATGCAGTGTATCTTTTGTTTTTACCCACATCCAAGTTTAGGCTATACCCAAATAGGATGACTGTTTTCTTTTTTTCTTTTTCCTTTTTTTTTTTTGGTACCAAGAATCAAACTCATGACCTCGCACTTGCCAGGTATGTGCTGTGCCACCGAACTATGTCCTCAGTCATTCCTCAAAGGCAATGATGAAAAGAGAATATTTTACTGACAGTGTGAAAGTGGTAGTAAGCCATTTCCTTTCTTTCATTACTGTGGGCTAATATGAAACAACATGTAAAGTTGTTTCCACACTTATTTCCACACAGCAGAATCATTTCTTTTTTTCTTTTTTGGAGGGAAAGTCAAACCATACATCACATGAGACAAAAATATACTCAATTATTCCCTGAAATAATTCCAGAAATAATTATTCCTTATTTCTGTTACTTCCCTCACAACCCAGCACTTTTCACTCTTAAAGATATCTGGCTCTCTCTCTGTTACCAAAAATAATCATAATCATAATCAGAATTGACTAATAACATAAAAGTCAATATTAATGGAAAAAGTTCATCCTTGTCAAGCAATGAAGGATATGTATTTTGAAATACTGTATAAATTGTATTAAAATTTTTTTTGGCTCAAACTCCATGATGAATGCAATCATCATGTACTACAAACATGTACTAATAAAGGTAAAACTTTTAAAGAAATTTGGAGAGAAAACATGTCATCAAGCAAATAAATAAAACAAAAAAAGCTTCAAGATCACAAAAACAGAGTGAACTTTCAATCTAAACAGTCAGTTGAAATTGAAACCAAAATGGCCCAGAGTGTTGTTGGAGCTGAATGTGAGCCATAAAAGTTGGCGTTGAAAGTGCTGAAACCTAAGAAATGTTACCGACCGACTGCTGAGGTTCATACAGTCAGGGTCATTTGCTCACCACTTACCAAGTCAAAGGAGGCCATTTATTTTGTTTGAAGGGGAAAATAATTTATGTAAAGCTAGCTGCATGGAACAGAGATGGAGGGACCTCATCATCCAAATCACCATCTCACCATGTGTGTTGGTTAGGGTTTTTCATAGTAAGGATAGTGCAGGGAGATAATACTATGAGACAACAGACATGTCCAGGCTTGTCTTCCTCCCTTCTCCTGGAAATGAAACTGGAGACTGACTCCTGGTGCCAGTATCTGCATATTCTGTATTTATCTGGGCTGAAGACAGGAAGATGTTTTGGTTACACAGTGGATAGGAGGAAGTTAGGCGAAGCTGTTTATCTGTTTAAAAAAAAATCTAACTTCTAAATTTCCATCTGCTATGCTGGTTACAGAAGGAGAATGCAGTTTATTCCCTGTATGCATAGAGCTGGACCAGGGCCATGTGCAAAAAGCTGCTCTGTCTCTGGAGATTCAGAAAACACTACCCACTAAGTGGGTAGAAAAATACAAAGGAGAGTATCTGTGTGACTTGAGGTGGGAAATGACTTCATAAACAAAATTTGAAAATATAAGCAATAAAGTAAACCACTCATGGATGTAATTACAGTCATACTGAGGATTTCTGTTCAATGGAGAACACTAGGAGAAAAGATAAGGAAGAGCATATGTGCTTGTTTGCAGTATCTGTGGGAAGGAAAGAGTTAAGCAGTTGAGTCTGCAGTCTTCTGTTATGGAAGAAAAAGGAATTCAGGGACAGAAGTAAGTCACATGATCTATGCCTAATCTCTTTGTGAAAATGCTAGTGGCATACCTCCTGGCTAATGGTATTTGCTCACAGTGAGGTCCTTATCTATGGAATGCTTTTAATGGGAAAAACCTGGTTTTTACGATTGTTTATGACAAAAAAGCCAGAATCTATGACTTTCTAGATATGGCTAGCTGGAAAATACCATTTAATAGTTTCAAGGATCTGAGTGCAAATTGGAATTTCTTCATGATCTCGAAGACAAAATATTGATTTATCCCATTTTTAATTCACATAATTTAATCATTTGGTTACATTGTGTCTGCCAACTTTCTCCACCATAAAAACATTATTTGCCTCTTTGTAACTAATAAATATAGAAATAAACCTTGCAACTATGTGAACATTCTGTTTGTCATCTAATTTTTACCAATTTAATTTAGCACCCATTGATGATTATACCCTAAAACAATTATTCTATGGTGATTACCAAATGTTGACTTCTAAAAAATGGAACTGTTTGCTCTACATTTTTTAGTTTTCATTCTTCTGTAAGGAAAACAATTCTCTTCTTCTAGATTTACATATTTATATGGGCAGAGATTCATCAATTCTTATTTTATTTTTTGCATTATAATATACTATTACCGTTATTTTGCTATATAATTTATATAGTCTTAAACTAGCCAAAGCAAAATCAGGCAAACTAACTAGGAAACTGAAATAATACAAAGCTACTCAAATCTCTCTGAATCTCATATATAAAACAGATCAAAGGTCACTAAGGATAAAGATATTTATAACATACTTAAGTGTCCCAGTACCAATATAATACTGCATGTAGGGCTAGCAATGTAGCTTAGTGACAAAGCCCTTGCCTAGCATGCACAGGGCCTTTGTTTTGATCCCCAGAACTAATAAATAAATAAATAAATAAATAAATAAATAAATTTAAAAAATGCTACCTTCAACAAGTTAAATATGTAAAAATACATAGAATGTGTATGGGTGAAAAAGTGATATTTTTTTCCTCCCCCATCTCAAAGTTCACCACTGACATCCTACTACAAAAGACATATCAATAAGGGACAAGCCTAGCATTGATCTAATTAAAGTTTTATGTAACACATTCAAAAATGAAGCCTGGCGGAAAACTGCATCTTTAGGCTCAGTCTGATGAAAGAAGTAGTTAGGTAAGAGGAACGTGGTTACGCAAAACAGGATATGACCTAATGGTAATAAACTGAGGTGGAAACCAGCAAGGCCTGTTTCTTCAGGTTCTTCATGACCTGTCTGTGTGGCAATACTTCCTCCCAGGAGGGGACAGAACCTCTCTGCTTTCAGAGGGCTGTAGGTCACAGACCTGTGACCTAAATATCTTTCCAGGTTTAATGAGTTGCTTTAGGGCAGTGGAATTCTGGCTGTCTGCTTGTTTATCTGTTTACATTTGCAGTGCTTGGAATCTAACCCAAGACCTTGCACATGCTAGGCAACTGCTTTGCCACAGAACCACACACCCATCATAGGGTTTTTAGTTTCTGTGACCCACACTGGGGAAGAAATGAAAGGGAAAACTGGAGAGACCAAAGCATCTAACTCTGCAGTAGGAGGATCACCGCAAGGTCAAGGCCAGCCGGAACTGTATAGTGAGACCTTGTCTTGAAAAACCAAAAAATGAAACAAAACAAAACAAAAGATACACTATTGAAGACATATAAAGAATGAAAATAAATTGAAACTTCAAGAAAAATTTTTAAAAATAACAAGTAAGCAAGCAAACCAAAATAATGGAGGAGCAAACAAATTAATAAAATAGATAGCAAAGCAAGAAAATTAATGAAACAGATAACAAAGGAGAGCTAAACAATATTCCCAAAAGCAGTGTCCTTAAAAAAGTGAGTTTAAGGGAGGCTGAGACAGGAGGATCACTGCAAGTTCTAGACCAACCTGAGATACAAGGTGAGTTCAAGGCCAGCCTGAAGGTTATAGTGAAACCCTGTTTCAAAAAGAAAAAAAAAATGAAATTAGAGATAACCCACTAGAAAATCTAATGAAGAAATTTCAAAGTCTGCTTCCTGTTACTATAACAAAATACCTAAAACTTGATAGTTTATGGAGAATAAAAGTTTGGCTCACAGTTCTTAAGGTTTGAAAGCTCAAAAGCCAGGCATGAGGATCTGCAAGGGCCTCTTTGCTGTATCCTAAACTGGCAAAGGTCTTCACATGCAGAGGCAGAGCAAGGTAGATCTCTCCTGACACTGAGCTGCTAAAGCCAAAATGACACCCTCTCAGGATTTCACCTAGTACTCCTCCCCTCCAGAGATAGGAAGACACGGTATGGCTTAAACTGGCTGGGAAGGGAGATGTGGCAAGATACTAGAACACATGCGCAGAAGAGCCCATGGAACCCTGCATGTGAACTTCCTGGAAGAATTCCAGCAGGACTTCTGATGAGATAACCTAGTTGCTAAGTAAGCCTGAGAAATAGGAAAAGGAGAAAGTCACCATAAGAGCTCACCATTGAGTCTCTCTTTATAATAGCCTGCCCTGTACTTTAGGGGAGTTATGATAAACCTTTTAGATCTTTTGGTGATAAATTGTTGCAACTTGCATGTCATAGTGTTACAGGCAGCTAAGTTAATTAGAAATATAGGCAGTCAGACAGGGCTAGGCACTTGAGGGAGCTGGCACAGAGGACCAATTGTCTTGTGACCTTAGAGGAGACAGGCACCTCCTCCTGTGGGCCAGACCTCAAGACAAAAGATCAAGCAAATACACCCACATCCTAAGAATTGACAGACTAAATAGTTCTCTATCACCCTGAGGAAGTCAGGAGTCACCATCCCAATCCCCTAAGGAAAAGTCACTGCTGTTAAGCACGCCCCCTTACTACCATGACTCACTTCTCTATTTGTTCCTGATTTAATCAATTTTACCTGAGCAATTAATCTTATTGGTTGACCACAGTTCTGTTCCACTTTATGCCTACCTTGAGAGTTCCCAGGTTTTCCCCACCTTGGACCCATCTCACCTCATGATTTTACTCTATAAAAGTCCCTAAAAAAGACAGTCTTTGGCAACCCACTTTGGACCCTTTCAGTCCCTCAGACAGAAGCTTTCTTTCTCTCAATAAATATAATCTGCTCTTAACCTCTGTTGTTTTTAAAATTCATTCTTTGATTTTAGAGAACACAAACTTGTACCATATAGGTTTATCACCACTGCTCTAGGTGTACTTTTATTTTTATTTTTATCTTTGTCCCTTTTTTACTCAACCCAAACTTATCTGCAGAGCTTTCCCCCCACCCACACCCTTTTTTTAAATTTTTTTCTACCTCTAATAAATATGAAACTTTTCTATTGTGTTTGCTTGTTTCATTCAATTCTTTATTCCAGACAGAAAAAACCTAGAAATCATCTCTATGCAGAGACTCTAGCACCCCAGAATCCAATAACACCCCCCAGAGGCCATGAATCCAAATACCATTGCCATATGAATTTGAGAATTGAGTTACCAATATCACAGACTGA
>RJWT010028721.1:0-15131 GCA_004365215.1 Cuniculus paca | reverse complement strand
ATGAGTTCTGTGCTTTATAACTCATAGCAAACCAGGGGCCATAGCCCATGTGTGCCCAAGCCCTATAACCCAAACAGCAGCCAGTATAAGGTTAAGGGCGAAAGTGAGACAATAGCAAGTGTTTATCAGGCTCTCCACCATGTGCACCACTGGCCATGCTCCTGTCTCACCATAGCAAGTCACCTTAATGCATCAGAGCAGAGACTCACTGTTGGGGCTAACAAGATTAAATGAGTTGGCTAATGCACACTGAATGCCTAACAGAAGTCCTAACATATAGTAAGCACTTAAAAATATCACTCTTCTCTGCTTCTTAATAATACCTCCCTTTCCCAGACTGTTAGTCCTTAAGGACAGAATCCATGTCTTACTCAACTGCATAGCCCCACTCTTAATCCCAGGAACTAGTGTGCTGTAGATACTCAATAAATATTTGTTGACTGTAAGTAGCAAATATTTATTGAGAAATCATTGTGCCGCTAGGCAAAGGGCTAAGCAGTTTGCATGCATTATGCTTTTTAAACAAAATTTCAAGCAATTTACATATATTATACTCTTAATGCTATGAGGTAGAACTATTTTTATTATTATCAGCATCATTTTACAAATGAGAGTAATGAAACTCAGAGAGATTAAGTCATTTACTACAGGCCACCCAGCTACTAAGTAATAGCATCAGGATGTGATCCCAGGGGTCTCTTCCAAGTATCACGTGTGTAATTGCTACGTGATACTAAAATAAGTGCAGTACAGCCTTTACGAAGTCTCTGCCAAGAGGGGCAGTTTATGTGTGAGAAAACAGGCTCACAGGCATTCAGCAACTCATTCAGTGATAGTGGATCCAAGGTTCAAAACCAAGTCAAGCTGCTTCTTTCCTCTATAATATGTTGAGAATAAGACTTAGAAGAAAAGATGAATGAGTTACTCTTTGTACTCCCTCCAGGACACCAAAGTCCAGACAGTTGAGTCCCTTTTGAGGGGTCTGGATTGTGGTAAAGGGAAGGCATTTTGAGGCAGAAATAAGTCAGACTTCAATCAATGCAAGCCATGATGTTTTGTCATGAACGAAGACGGTCCCTACCAGTTTAATTTCCAGATCATTGAGGGTTATGGTCCCCACTGACCTATGCTTCTTAGATTTATCAGCTAATATGGCTTTTCCATCTTACCCCACCTCTCTTCCTCTTTATATTTCCTTTGATTTTCACATTGTTCGATAAACACATTTCTTTGCACAGGGGAACAAGATGTGAAACACAGCCAAAGCAGGCCTCCTTGACAGTTTTCTGGGCTTCCCTTCCAAAACTGTGCACTTAAGGCAAATGTCTTATGTGTCTCTGGTTCAACATCATCATGTTAGAATCCAGCACTAATTTGGGAAGGGTTGGCCATGCTCCAGGGAGTCTCACTGAGTTCTCTTGTTATTTTGTTCTTGGTCTGAGATTCTCCTAATGAAAACCATCAAAGGGCAGAAATTGTATGTGAATCAGGAAACTGATGCCTGATGAGGGTCCAGGGCTATCACCTGCTCCAGTTGAATGATTCTATTAGTTCATGGTTCTGGGGAAGTAGGTGCAGGCGAAGCCACATACAGAGCATTGGACCAGGGACTGCAGATTCACTGCCTTTGGGACAGCTCAGACAACTCATGTTTCTACTTTCTCACTCTCTCACTCATTTCCTTTCTGTTGTCTCTCTGTTCTTCTTTGTTGTTTCCATCCATCAACACATTTGCTAAAGAGAAAAAAGAGAAAGGGAAAAAGAGAAGGAAAGAGGAAAGACACGTATGTTAGGCAATAGAAGAGTGCCAGGCACTGTGTTAAATATTTCATTCTATACAGGTGGATTATATTTATCCATCCAGTTGAGGAAACTGCACTCCCACATACTGTGTAAGCCTGCATTATATATCATAAGTCTTATTAAAAGAGAAAATGTATAGGCACACATTCTGGGGTCAGACTGCCTGGGTGAAATTCCCTACTCTACCACTTGCCAGCTGTGTGACCTCAGGCAAAGTAAGCCTTGCATGCCTCAATTTTCTCACCTGTGAAATGGGGTGCAAAACTTGCTACCAAGCTCAGAGAATTGGAGATTTATAGATAACATTTGTAGAGCACCGAGAACATGCTGGCAATTATCAAGCACTAAATAGGTGCTTGCTAAGTGAATATAGCAAAACGAATCAGTCCCACCAAGATGGCACCTGAACGCGCACATTACTCTTTCATTTCACAAAAGAGAAAGCTGAGCTTCTAAGTTTGGTCACTTGCTCGGGCCTCACCCAGAGTGCTGATATTCCAGTGGTTCTGTCTTGACATCAGCAGCATATTGCCTCTCAGCATAACCCTTGGGGACAAGGGCTAACTGGTAGGACTGGTCCCATCCCAAGATCCTTAACATAGGTTATCCTGTTTCTTCCAGTGCTGGAGCTGGGAGAACTGGCTGCTTCATTGCCATCGATACCATGCTTGACATGGCTGAAAATGAAGGAGTGGTGGACATTTTCAACTGTGTGCGTGAGCTCCGGGCACAGAGAGTCAATTTGGTGCAGACAGAGGTGAGTCATGGGAGACTAACTCAGCCAGCCACCTGCAGCCCTCAGCGACCAAGAAAAGCATTGCAGGACAGAGAGACCCACGGATGGTAGCATCCTATGCAGAATGACTTCGGTGTGGGAGAGGAGAGGAGAGTAATCGTGTAGTTTTCTATGGTGAGGCCCTTGGCTAATCTTAACCAACCCTAAAGATCTGCAGTACTAGGATTTCCATCCATGATGCATGATGGTGAGTTCCCCATTGCTGAGGGCATTCAAGCCAAAACTAATGGCAGATGTTAGGGATTCTTTAAATAGTATTACAGCATAGGGTGCAGGAGTGAAAGGGAAGGGACAGACTGGCATTTATAGAATGCCTGCTATGTTCTAAATATTAATTAAGTCACTGAAAGTAATGGCTTTATCAGCAAAATTCTTGAGGACTTGATCCCAGGGCTGAGAACTCCAAGAGAGATATACACAGTTCCAGCTCTCAAAGGATTAAAAAGTCCTCTAGGAACCTTCTTGTCCAGTTAGAGCTCAAGGGAAGAAATAGAGGGCATTTGTCTCTATTGTTTCACATCCAGCGTGAACCAGGGAATGTTCATTTGTGATACTAAAGATACTGTGTTGTTTCTACTCCACAACAACCTATGGAGTCGCCCATGCTAGAGTCTCCATTTTGTCAATGAAGGGGAAATTGACAAACTATGTCGCAAAGACTTCACAGCCAACTGTGGTAGAACCTGGGTCCATGTGCTTCCAAGGCCTATGTTCTTTGTTCTGAGCCGCTCTCTCTCACTAAGCAACCTTTTCTTTGTGTCCCACTTCTCTCTGCCTCGGTTTGTCATTCTTGTAATGAGCCCATGTTCTGGTTCTAGTAAATACCTTTTGTGTCCAGGCACAGCTGAGACACATGAGAGCTGCACACATCATCTACCCTGCGAAGTGAAACTACCCATGGCCTTGGACACAGCATTCCTTCCTGGCTGTGCAGAGAACACTCTCACGGATAGGTTCACACGCATGGGACCTTGGTTCAGGCTCTGTACTAACTCACACAGGCCAGCGTTCAGGCTTCTAGCACTACAGCCCAGACAGCTGCTTTACTGGTTCCCAGGTCCACACATGACACATCTGGAGGTGCACTTTATAAAGAGAAATAAGCCATGTTTTTTTCATCACAAAAGTCATTTAACATCCACTTATCATGAGCCTAACGTCCCAACAGCAAGTTCTGCCTGGCTGATTTAGAAAAGACATTCCAAAAGGAATGAAACATTGAAAAGTATAATGAAAGGGGTGTGGAGTTCCAAAATAGAACAGGTACGAAGAATCAGGATTGGAATGCATTTAGCAGAAGTTGCAGGAGCAGACCCTGAGACAAAGACTTGAAGGCAAGCAGAGATTGTTTTGGAGGTAATCCCGAGATACTTGGTAGGTAAGTGGGAGAAGCAAGACAGAGGAGGGAAGGAAGCAAACAAAGGCTATTTTATCAGGCTGTTAAACATTGTAGACACCTGGACCCTGGTCCTGCTGAGGAACTCTGATGGTGAGGAACCTGAATCTCTAATTTGTCCCATCTAAGAGTGGAAGAAACTTGGGTTTATAACATTTGCAGAGTACTGAGAACATGCTGGCATCTTCTCCCTCTGTCATTGCTTGGGGGCTCCTTACTGGGGCACTACCTCCTTGGCTTTGTGTTTTCTGGGGCTGGAGAAAGCCTTCTGAAAAGAATAACCACAGGTTAATAGCAGCACATAATCTTTGGCAGGTAAAGGTAAAACTGAGACGTGGACAAGGCACCAAGAGCATCTACCATGTTACGTCCACAAGTTTCTCATTTTTATCATGATTCCGTTGTTCCGTCTTATATAAGGAACAAACCACACCGTGGCTCAGGCAGTCACTATGAAATATGAGGACTTGGTCCTTCGGGTTACAAGAGAAAAAGGTGTGGATTCAGCAATATAAATCATGGCCAGTCTTCTCGGTCACTGTTCTTATCTAGTCACCTATCCCCTCTCCTCTTTACCGTGCAGGAGCAGTATGTGTTTGTGCATGATGCCATCCTAGAAGCGTGCCTCTGTGGCAACACGGCCATCCCTGTGTGTGAGTTCCGCTCTCTCTACTATAACATCAGTAGGCTGGATCCCCAGACGAACTCCAGCCAAATCAAAGATGAATTTCAGGTATGGACAAATCTTGGAGACTGTCCTTGTCAGTTTGAGCTATTACAACAAATTTCCATTGACTTCGGGCTTTAAATAATAGATATTGCTTTATCACATTTCTGGAGGCTAGGGAGTCAAAGATCAAACTGCCAGCAAATTTGGTGTCTACAGAGGGCTCAGACACTGTCCAGGTTTTCAGGTGACTGCCTGCTTGTTGTAGCTTCACGTGGTGGAAAGCAGAGAAGAAAGTTCTCGTGTCTCTTTTTTAGAGAGCACTAACTCCATATGTAAGGGTTCCACTCTCCTGACCTAATTATCTCCCACAGAACCCACAGTCTAAAACTATCACCATGGAAACATATGCCTTTGTGGGGTACACATTCAGTCTATAGTAGCGACTCTGCCAACTTCAGCGGTGCTGTGCACATTTGTGGGCTTTTTTTTTTTGTGAGATGTCTGTGGGCTTTCAGGCTGCAGTGCCAGGCAGCTGCAGAATGCATTCCAAAACACCAACCGCACAGCCATGAGCAGCTACTAGTCAATAACTCAGTGATGGCTAAGGCTTGGATTTAACTATAGTTATGTTTGTAAACTTAGGTCCTACTTAGTCCTATTCCAGGTTGTGAGTGGAGACAAGTTATACACATAGCCACGAATTTCATGCTTCTTTGTCCCTGGAAGGTCTCAGGTTTTCCCAGTTGATCTTTACTACTTGAAGCATAGCAAGCTCTAGAGATGAAGCACCATGAGCTTCATTTGGGACGTGCAGAATCTTGAACCCCACCCAGATCTGATTAAGAACGTGCCATTTAACAGGATCTCTGAGTGATTATTTATCAAAATTCCACAAGCACAATCCTAGAGCACAGCTCAGTCATAACAGATCTGTACCTTGGAGCCCATATGGTTAGACTTGGGTAAATTTCATTCTGAGAGGCCTAGCCCTGATTCACTGAATACAGCAAAGCTAGAGTTCAGCCCTCTATCCCAAGGCCAGTACCAGGTTCATGCCTGAGCAACAGGAGTTGAGAATCAGGCAGAAGGAAGCAAAGATCTTTGTCATGCACAAACACATCCAGCTCCAGGACTTGCTTCAAGCCTGTGAGGAAATGTTGGGCTCCTGGTTCCCTGGGCAGATACCCCAGCCAGGTCAGTACTTTAGTGCTCCTTCAAATAGTCTTTCATGAGGTAGAGCAGAGACAGTATGACAAATGCCGGAAGGATGGAAGACAGAAATCTGGACATCGGAGACAGAATCTAGTCTCTATTATGTGGGTCAGACTCACTCTGCAGAGCATAAACCCTGCAATTTTGGAGATCAATTAGAGCATACCCCTTGGGGGTCTCTCATCCACCCTGAGCACCCTTCCACCCTCATACAGGTGTCTTTCTGAGGAGAGTGCTGGTAAATCATTCACCTCATTCCATGACACTTCTGGTGGTTTTTAGCACTGATTAGGGATTCCCTACTCCTATCCCTACCACAGTTCTGGCTGGCCTATCCTTTAATGCAACATCGGCTGAGTTGAACAATTTAGTCCAACTCGCTGGCAGGCGTTGGGGCCCTGTGTCTGAACCCAAATGTGGGCATGCTGCCTCTGTATGCTTGGCATCTTAAAAGTGTTATGCAGCTCCCTGGCAAAGGCTCTCAATTCACCAGTCCCATAGCGGTAAGCAGGATATGATAGAATATCACCACAGGGAGGAATCATGGGTCCCAGGAAAGGGACAGTAGGGCCAAGCTTAAAGGCTAGAGATAAGCAAGCTAGGTTAAAGTGGAACATCACTGTCCCCTCTCCTCAGGGCAGCTATCTAAGCAGAGTCTATCTGCCTGCCTTGTGCCCCACAGACACTCAACATTGTGACACCCCGTGTCCGGCCCGAGGACTGCAGCATCGGGCTCCTGCCCCGAAACCATGATAAGAATCGGAGCATGGATGTCCTGCCTCTGGATCGCTGCTTGCCTTTCCTGATCTCAGTGGATGGAGAATCCAGCAACTACATCAATGCAGCACTGATGGATGTAAGCAGAGACCTGGCAGAAAACTGCTGGCTGGTATTCAGGGAAAAGCTTCTTCCTGAGGTGGTGGGTGGCTGCACTTCGAGGCCCTGACTCCACCAGCCAGCCTCTCCTTGCTTCTGATCTGCTGGCCTTGCGCACCTTGGCTTATCCTGAAGGCTTGGGCCCAAACCTAGACACAAGCTGGGATCTTGGCTGTTTGACTCAAAGATCCTGGAGAGAATAGGTCAAAAGCTTAAAGTAATTTCAATGATACCACAACAAAACTGAAGTCCTGTCATGCACCCCCTCCCATCTCCCACAGGGCTAATTCAACCTGAATTTCAGTTTAGGCAGCATTCCTTATCCTTGGCCTTGCCTGATCCCTAGTAACACAAGAAGGTACAGACATTGATTCTGCCTACTGGCACCTCCCATTCAGCTTCCCAGATAACTCCTGTGCAGGGGAGCACGTAAGTATGGCACATAGTAGGTACTCCATAAGTGGCTATTGGGTGAGTAGTGGGAAGCAGTAAAAGGAAAAAAGAAGGAAACAGGCCATGTTCCTAACAATCCTGTCAGGGCTGTCATCTCCTACTTCCTTGACATCAAGTCCAAGGGGGGTACTGTCCCCTGCTGTGATTTGGGATTTAGGTGCTGTCTTGCCCTGGTGGGCCAAAGTTTCTGCCTTATATTCTTCACCCTTGGGTCTTCCAGTTATTTCTGATTCTCGTCACCCCACCTTCAAAATATAAAGATGTTTGTAGCAGGGCAGAAAATGGGCCATGTAATGCCATCCATGTACTTTTCAGCAGAAGAAACAGGGTGGACTGAAAAACAGAGTTGTTCGAGGTCATCTGAAGAACTAGTAGCAAAGCCAAACCCAGGGCTCCTGGCTGCCACTCTAGAATTCATTTCTTGAGCATTCCCACAGCTTGCTTGATTTCTGTAGGATGCAGAAATCTTGCCTCCTGATGCTCAGGACAAAGAACAACATTGCCTGATCGGGGATGAGCTGTTCCAGGTGCTCTTTCCCAGCCCTTGTCACTCTGAAGTGATGCCCATGTAGCCCATGCAGCCCTCCCACAGGAACATAGGATGCCCTCAGCTGTGCTCTTCTCTGACCTCTGAGCCTCCTGAGCTTTCTCTCCACGGGTCTTAGGTGTTGGAAACAAGGAGATGATGGGAGGCCAATGCCTACCTCACCTCTCAAGAGGCCTCTCTGGGTTTGCCTACAGGTTCTCATACCCCCCACCACCACAAAGACCCTGGCTGTGTGTTCAGAAGCAAAGAGCATTGTCTTGATCAGGTCAAATAGCTGGAGACAGAGAAAACCTCTGGCTTTAGGTTAAGACCTTCCAAGGTCAACATGTGCATGTGTGTGTACGTGAGCATAAATGTGCACGTGTGTGAGAGAGATGACAGATGATGTGTAGAGGTGCAGCCACACTTCCAAGTTTTTCCTAGCTTTTCCCTAGTTGGCTGAACCTAGTCCCATCCTTCTTCATCCCAGCAACCATCAAACAAGCTCCTGGCCTCTACTTAGTAGGTTGGATGCTGCCTGGAGTCAAATGCCTCCTGCCAAGCTCTGATTCTGATTTTATTCTCTTTGTCCACAAGGCATTTCTCCTGTGAGCCATCACCAGGGCCTTTGCCTTTCTTATATTTAAAAAAAAACTCTTTATCTGTATTCCAGCTCAGTCTGTGCATTATCTGGTAACCATAGCAGCTTGGCCTCTAGCAGAAAAAAATGAAGTCCTCTGGGTTAATTTTTAATGTTTCCCCTGGTAAAGGATGATGTTATCCATGAAATGGATTGCTGGCTGATCCCTGAAACCCGGCAGGAGCACGGATCTCGAACATATTTTCAGATAAGGCTTTGTCAGGCGTGCTGGTCTAATAGAGTATTAATCACAGAGACAGGGAAAAAGCAAGGCAAACTAACATTCCCTGAATGTTGGGCACCATGTTGCATCCTGGACTTGTATTATCTCATTCTGCATTTGGGTATTGTTATCCCCATTTTCCAGAGATGCACTGAGGGTCAGATTTGTTTTAGGTCAACCATTTCAGAAGGGGTGGCCCCCAGGAATTTGAACCCCATACTTGCTGAGTCCAAAGCCCAGACTCTTTTCCACACCTGGAAATTGATCAGAAACCATGCTATCTATGACTAGAGAGTTTGGCTTTTGAACAGCTGAATGTTCTGCCCTCCTAGTCTCCTCTGACAATTCCGTGGGCCAGGAGAAGACCCTTGAAAAGCAGGTCTCCCTGATACATGCATAGTGTGCATGTTTACAAGCGATTTTCCTGATCCTCTTCCCCTTCCACCGCCTTCTAACTTGTGACTCTTCTGAGAACAGCTGAGAGGCTCACAAAAACTGTCTTCCAAGAAAACTTGTTGAAAACACAGGCTATTTCTCAGGTTTCACAAACCACTGATGAGATAGAGATACTCTCCAATCTTTCCAAACACCTCCTCACAGGGTGATATGACAACTAGGGCCCAGCTGAAGTTGCAAGACTCACACAGCTCATTTTTTCTGGGTCTCCTTTCCCTTGCCTGAAATTTGGGGCTCAATTAATTCATTTTCTCACTAGAGTTACACTGTGTCCAGTGTGTGCCACCTGTAGTGCTAGTGCCTGAATGAAAACCTAAGTCACAGGTGTTTGCACCCTGCCAGTGGGCTTACAATCAGGCTCTTGCTTGCTGGTCCTTTCACAACCAAATCTCACTCAATTGTAGGATAACAATTGTCCTTTGAATTTATGATTTCCATTTTATGAATAAAGACTCTGAGCTTTAGGGTCCATCTAATAATTTACAAGTGTTAATCCCCCCACCTTCTTTTAAAGGTACTCTACAAATGATGTTTGAATAAATGAATGGATAAAAAAATGTGTGAATGCATGGACAAATGAGTGAGTGAATGGATAACTCATAATTTACAAGGCTCTAAGACCTGGGTACCATCCCCTGCCCCACTAGCTTCAGGACACAGTGCCCACTTTCTGCCAGGCTAGTTCAACCCTCAAACCAGCTTGGAGACAGGAGCTAGCTTTGCAGTATGAGCCCATTTAGAGGTCATCCTGACCCCTCACTAGCATCATAGGCACAGGGATTCAGTGGATTCCTTATGTCCTGAGAGGTGTCTTGGTCAGCACAGCAGCTAATCTGCATCCAGAATTTTCATTTCATATCATAACGATGATTATTTGCTGAGCTCTAAGACCTAAATAATTTATTTGGATAAGCCCCATCCAAGTGACACTTTCCTAACGAAATGTCTTAGTTTAGAGGAGAATGTGTTCATTATGAGAAGGTCTCCTTTGCCACCAGGGCACCAAGAGATAACAAAACAGGCAGGTGCTTTGTGAAATCTATTTGGCAGGCTCAGTGCCTCTGGCAGCCATCCTGGCCTCATCATCATCAGAATATCACTGACAGATATGTATTTTACAAAGTCTGTGTCATCCCTTTGTCAGAGCCACAAGCAACCTGCCGCCTTTGTGGTCACCCAGCACCCTCTACCCAACACTGTGGCAGACTTCTGGAGGCTGGTGTTTGATTATAACTGCTCCTCCGTGGTGATGCTGAATGAGATGGACACTGCCCAGGTAAGAGAGGCCCAGTGGTTACCCTAGGTGGGCCCATGTGGGTCAGATGAGCCATGCTGTTGACTTGGAGGGAGGTCCTATGATGAGCACTGTGATGTGCCCTGTAATGAGCACTGTCTGGTCATGCGTACCAGAGAAGTCTATTCTGCTGCCTGCAGAGACAAGGAACTTCCTGCTTGATCCTCTGCCCAGATGTCCACAGCAATGACTTAGGCTGCCTTTGAGCTTTCTCCAAATGCCCCCAGGGCTGCAAACATTGTTGTATGCCTCAGGCACTGGTTAGGCTCTAGCTATAAATCGTAGAGTTTATAGAGCCAGGAAGTTGCCTCTCCAACATTGAGCACTTGTGGCCCTAAAGAAGACTCAGTGACTGGCCACACCCACCGGCACTGGCCCCTTTGCCATGCACCCCCATGCTGCCAGAACCTGGACCTGAAACTTTGGAGACTTTGACCCTGAACCACCACCCCCCAAAGCCCTGGCTTCATGCCTTAGCTCCTCTGGGTTTCACAGCTGCAACCATCATAAACCTACAACATGTCTTCACACTCAGGACACAGGACACATGTCTTAGGACAATTTGGGGGGCCTTCCCCCATTCTTGGTTGAAGAAGTGAAAATTGCCTGTTCTTTCATTGCCGTGAAGACAACTCAAAGCAACTCAGCTCACTCCTGCAGGAATTTGGGCCTTGTGCAGATTTGGTAGGAATAAACAATATTTTCAAAAGGATCTGGGCTGTAGTCTCAGCCTCTAGGAACTCACAGTCTTGCCATAGAAACATATGAGTAAGTTGTCCTTACCGTCCTGTGGCTGTGCTATAATAGAGGTCAACAGCAAAGTGTTCTGCTAACCAGGAGCAGGGAACAATTAATTCTGCCCAGAGGGTGAAAGTAGACTTCAAAAAGGAGGTGACTTTGACCTTGAACAAGGTGGAGGGGGGTTGAGGTAATGGGGGATAAATTAGCTGGGAAGAGACATTCCAGAACCAGGTATGCTGGCACTTGCCTGTAATTCCAGCAGTCTTGGGGGCTGACACAGAAGGATTGCATGTTCCAGTCTGGCCTGGGCAATTTAGCAACTTACTGAGACTCTGTATCAAAAAAAAAAAAAAAACAGAAAAAGTAGGCTGTAGTTCAGTTTGAAGGCCCTCAGTTCAATTCCAAGTACTAAAAAAAATAAAAAAGTATTCCAGGCAAAAGTAATAGCAGGGGCAAAGACAAACAGGATGAACAGATGCAAGTTTGTATGCAGAACAGCTTCTGTTCCAGTGTGGCAGGGCCTTGTGGTATGTCCAAACAAGAGTGTATTAAGACTGGAGAGGCCCGCTTCCAGAGCTCCCTGTGCAGGGCTCAGAAGCCCAGGCTTTGGACCGCAGTCTCATGTCAAACTTTTACTTGGTAAGCCACAGGGTTCTTTCTAAAAATAAAAGCTTTCATGCATAGCCAGTGTATGAAGGGGCATGCCCAAGAGCTAGTCATTTTGAAGTAGGACCCAGGGGTCTGGGGTTCTACTCACACTGGCCTTTCATCTTCTCCTAGTGGCCATGGAGACTCAGTTACTCTGGGTTCCTTTATGGAATCCTCGAGTTCCTAGGTGGACAGTTACAAAGTCCTAGATGTCCACTAGGGAGAAATTTTGGGAAATTTAAGTGTGGAGGGACAAAGCCAGAGTTCCTATTAGAAAATCAAGTCCAGAACCAGGGAAGAGGAAATACTGGAACACAAACTTGGGAATCAAAGATTGGGGAGGAAAATGTGGCAAGTGTGCTGAAAATGAAAGGGGATCTGAGCTAAGGAAGTGGCCAGGAGGTGGGAGAATTGGGAATTGATGTGAAAATGTTTCCAGTTTTGACATCCACAATATTTGGGGAGCAGTTGCATGTGTGAGGTGAATGAGAAGAAAAGTCAGCAGATGTCTCATCTGAGCGATGATGTGTCCAGGAAATACGTGGCCAAAATGGAAAGGCAGGAAGGTACAGGAGGTAGAGAAAGGAGTGGAATAGGAGTGGGCAAAAGGGAGTCCAACTCGGGATGTGCCTGTGAGAGATATCCAGGAGAGATTCTTTTCATTCACACAACTCACATTTGTTGAACATCTGCCACAGCTATTTGCTGGAAGCTGTCTTAGGTGCTTGGAATGCATCGGTGAACGACATACACAAAGTGAAACAAGAAAATTCCCATCTCAAGTGCACTTTGTATTTCAAATTGAGGAGACAAACAATAAACAACAAAATGCCCTGTAATGTATTTAAATGTATGTTAGGCAGTTACAAGAGTATGAAAAAAGACAAGTTAAGAGGGCAGCATAATGGAGATCAGAAGGCTGGGCTAGAGCTCAGGATGTAGTTGTAATAGGGTGGTCAAGAAACACAAACTTGAAAGACATAAGAAACTAAACCATGTCGCTCTCCAGGGAGTGTCCCAGGCAGAAGCAGCAACCTGCACCCCAGCTAGGTGCCCAGTTGGCACAGCTCTGGGCACCTGGTAGCCTTGAGGAATAGCACTAAGGCCTCAGGCACAGAAGCAGAGTGAAGGTGGGAAGAACTGCAGATGGTGCCATCAATGACAAGGACAGGTCATGGAGGATGTTCGAAGCCATAGGAAAAACTTGGGGCTTCACTCTGTAAGAAAGGGGAGCCACTGACAGACAGACTTTAAGAAGAGTACCATAATTTGACATCTTTTAAAGCATCCCTCTGGGTGCTGTGTTAAGAAGATATTCCTGTTGATGAGAGGGGAAGAGTAGGTACTGAGAGTGGACACAGAACAGAGACTAGGATACTGTAATTATCAGGTGACAAGTAACAATGGCTTGCATCAGTATGGCAGGAAAGGCATGGGTTCTGCAAATATCTGAAGATAGAGCTGACAAAATATCCTGACAGCTTGAAAATGGAATGTGAAAGATAAAGAGGAATCAAGGATAACTCCAAGGTTTGGAGCCTGAACAGTGGAAGAATGGAAACTAAGAAAATTATGAAAATAGTGAATTCTCATAAAACAGAGTTCTAGAACATTCTCTGCGGAGTTTCAGAATCAGAAAGCATTGCCACCTATTTCTTTGCCTGAAAAAGTAAAACAAAAATCTCAGCTCCATGTGCTAGGAGTTAATAGGGCCTATGGAAGCCCATTTGCACTTCTCTTTTTCCAATATCCTTTCTACAAAACCAGAGCTCAGACACAGAACAGGAGTTTCAAAAAAAATTACTTCATGATGCAGAAGGTCAAGGTCATTGGCTACAGCTCTGCTTTTCAGGATAGGTCCTGGGTGAATAAGGGATCTTTCAAGTCCAGATGTTGGTACAGCCTCTGAGAATTGAATGTCTAAATGCAAAACATCAGGTTCAGAAGCGCCTTGAGGTTGGCTGCCATATGCAGCTGGCAAGCATCCCTTGAAATCAGCAGATGAATAGAGCACTTATTGATATAAATATCATCACCATAGCAGCTGGGCGCCTTGCGAAAATAAACAATGACACAGCATGAGCATCAGAAAAGCCGCCCTCAGCACCTGGAGGGGCGGTTCTTTGAAGTGGCATCAATATTTGTTTGCCAGAATGTTCCTGCCAAGGCAGCCCATGGAATGGGCAAGCCCAGCCCCATGGACCTATGGGCCATCTGCCTGCAATGGACCTGTGCATTGCTAGATTGATCCAAGAGGACCACATTCTGTAGTTTGACCATGGACTATAAACTTATACTGGGGGTTGGGCAGGATACCTGTTGGTTGCAGCAAAATAAGGACAACAAATGATGTAAACTTTCAGGGTGCTTTACTTTCCTGCACCACTGTTCTGCCTCTGCTCAGAATCGTACACTGCTTCATTCAGTCAGTCATCCCAGCCCCAAATAGTCCATTTTCCACAGAGGCTGCTATTCAAAGATAATTATGATCAGTGAAAACTCATGACAAAGACTCTCAAATTTCTGCCTTCAACCCTAGAGGTTTTTCTAACTCATTAGAACTCCACAGCCCTGTGTCAGATTAATGAGGCAACATCCTAGAACCACAGCATCCAGCAAAAGACGTTGTTTCCTCAGACTCACCAGAAAGATAATTTCAAATACATCCAGTTTATAAGATCTCTTCCATCCTGTAGGCTCTATGGGTAGACCAGAGTCCATGGGGGAGGAGACACCAGGAAAAGAAAAAAAAGCCTTGCTACTATCATGTCACATCATACCATTTAGACAACCCAGGAGATCCAAGCCAGCCATGAGGTAGGCTGTGTGGTAGACAGAATCATGGTCCTCCTAAAGATATCTACATCCTAATCACTGAAACCTGTTGCATTAGTTAGCTTTCCTATCACTTGAACAAAACACCCAACACCTCCAACTTAAAGGATGAGAGGTTTAATATGGCTCACAGTTTTGGGAGGTCAGTCTGTAGTTGACTGGTTCCATGGTGGAATGTCATGATAGAAGGGTGTAGCGAATGAAGGCTACTTACCTCATGACAGCCAGAAAACAGAGAAGGGAACGTTTTCCAAGAGAAATGGGCAAGGGACTATATATACTACCTATGGCCTCCATAGCCCACCCAGACACACCCAGGAGCATGCTTTACTAATCTGCTAGGCATTTCTTAATCCAATGAAATTAGCAGGTCATTCACACTTATAAATATGTCATTTTATGTGATAAAAGAGGCTTTGTAGATGTGATGACCTTAAGGCACTCGAGAAATACAGACTATCTTGGGTTATCCAGTTAGGTCCAACAAAAAGGTCTTTATAAGAGAGAGGTAGATGGATCACATCAATGGATGATAACATGAGAATAGAGCAGAAACTGGAGA
>RJWT010028720.1:0-15130 GCA_004365215.1 Cuniculus paca | reverse complement strand
ACACCTGACTACCACTAACACTGCTGTTCCTGGAAATTCCTTGAAAATGTTTTTAAGTCCTGGCCCTGATCAAATGCCCCCCACATCCACTCCCCACCAGCGAGCTCTGTGAGCAGTACCAATCCAGCCCTACCCTGCTTCTGAACTGGGAAGGAGGAAAGGGAAGCAGGGCAATTCAAAGCCATGCTAAATTAAGATAGATTGCATTCTTGAAACTCGGTTAAGACCCGCTGGGTGTGCAGAGTGGTGCAGCAAACAAGAATCTTGCTTTTAATTTGAGCCAACATGGCTTTCAATTCCAGGGGAAGCAGCGATGTGCACAATGACAAAATTCCTACTGAAAGACACTGGGGAAGCACTTTTCCCCAACAGTGAGCTCAGCCTTGTTCAGGGACAGCGGTTACTGAGGCTGCTTCAACTTCATCTAATCCAAGATGACTACAGGGAAGAAAGATCATTACCAGTGGTGGGAAAAGATCTTCCAGGCTACAGCAGCAGAGTTTCAGCACAGTGTGTGGAGGCCAGGGGTGAATCTGGTTTCAATTTTAGGCTGTCACTAGTCCTGGAGTGACCCTGGGCCAGTCACTTCTCTGTAGCCATTAGTTTCCCCATCAACCAAATAAGATCTTGGGACTTTCAGGCAGTGAGGTAACTTGAAAGGAAAATGGACTTTTAGGTTATGCTTGGAATCCCAGCTCAGTCACATAGGAACTAAGTGATTTTGTGCAAATACTGAATCTTGCTGAGCCTCAGTTTCTTCACCTGCAATGTCAGAATAAATATCTATTCTATTCCTAAGGCCATAATAAAGATGAAAGGTAATTATACCCATTAGAGAACCAGGAGAGTGTTTTCTAAATTATAGGTCATAACCAAGTGTGAAATAAGTTCTGTGACTCGGTGCCATAATTTAAATTAATAATAAAATGAAGAGGAACAATCTAGAAAGCAGAGGACATACTAAGCAAAGTTTTGTCTTCTGAAGTTTTTTTTCCATTACACTTTGCACACAGCAGCAACACTAGGTCGTCATGTAAAATGTATTTGCTACAATAGATTTCATTTTCAAAAAATGATTTAACAAAAGATGTCTAGCCTATAGCAGCACCTTGTAAATGTTAATTCCCTTCCTTAAAACCTCCTGAGCTCAAAAATTTCATAATTTATGTTGTGACAGTTTTGACAAAAACTGTTGGCCTGCTATTTCTAGGGCCCCTTGTTGAGAATGAGTTTTTCCTGGGCAGAGCATTATGGCTCAACTGAAAGAAGGTAGACTTTGGGATCCTACGGACTGGCCCAAGGTCCCAAGTCTTGTAAACTGATAATGTGGGAATACCTGGATGGTAGAACCTGGCCGTCTTTTCTTTGCCTTCTCCCAGTTCCCTCCTATGAAAAGGGCCCAATTATCCCTGGGGTATGAGAACAGCAGAAGCATCTCCAACCAGAGAGAGCTGCCTTAGGAGGCTCCAGGACCTGGATAAGTCCTAAGCTGGACTCACTCAACCAGCTAGATCTCTCTGCTCAGCACCAAAGTAACAAGAGAGGAACCAGGGCAAATATGTATGAGCAGCATATGAAACAATCATGCCAAATGAAATTTGGCTTCCCCCAACTTCTGGATTCTTACCACAAATTTAATTTCAAATGAATCCGTCTAAGCAGATGGACCGCCACATGGAGACTGTTTTCTTTCCTTTGACTTCAGGCTGGAGGGGAGCATATGGGATAAGGATGAAGGAAGCACTAGGGACTCATATAGGTTGGATATGTGAAGGGGTTGCAGGGAGGGTGAGTGATTACCTATGGAATCCCTGGAACTAGAATCCCTGGAACTAGGGTCAGGGCAAACCCACAAAATACCTATTTCCAAAGCGATATGCCCCGCTGCCTGTGATGGGGAACACAGCCACAGTGAAGAGCATTAGATCTCAGTGGGAGTGCTGAGATATGACTTCTGGCTGGGAGGATTGTTTAGGAAACAACAAAGGTTTGTTATGGCTAAAACTTGAGGGATTAAGAAGAGACAAGACTAGAGAGGAAAGTTGGGCTTCATCATGGCAGGGGATCATTCTAAACTACTGGCTTAAAAATCTTCTGAAGGTGATAAAGAACCCCAGAAAAGTTTTAAGCAGGAAAAGGGCAAAGGTGGCAAATACCTTCCCTGATTCAGTGCGGAGAGACATATAGGGGACCTTACTCTTGAGAAAACTGGAGTTGCCTTTAATTTTGATTTGTAAACACTTCAACAGAGATAGGCTATGGGTCTGGCTGGAAACTATCTTCATATGGCATTTACCCTGGACAATTACCCATGAACTTGACTCATTGATAATCTCAGTGTCAGCCTCTGCTAAGTTGGAGCTTTAAAGATCCTTCAGACATTGCTCTACCAATTATCAGAGTTTGTTTGTAAAGAATTTGCTTGTATGTAATTCCTGTCCATTTGTGTTGGTAAATTTGACTCTATCTTGGTTTCCTAGTAAACAGAGCTTGAGGTAGGCATAGGTGCTGGTGTCTTATTTGGAAGGTACCATCTCAGAGCTGTGAGGCAAAGAAAGATGAAGAGCAGAAAACAGTGATATGCTACCATGCTGGCCAGCACTTCACAACTACTGCAACATCATGCCTGGTCTCTAAGAGAATTAGGGTTAGGGTTGGTGTTTGTTAGGGTTAGAGTTAGCCTCCTCAGGACATCCCCAGCAGGTTGTATGGAGAGATCGTGTCTCTAGAAGAGTCCACAGGATGAAGGCAGGACAAGCAGTTGATGAGCCTGAGCTGCAGGTCCCAGTGTGCCCACGAAAGCGTGAATGGCCACAGTGACAGATGGTTCAGTTAGCTGAAGACCTTGCCAGTAGTGATCCCAAGAGAGTCTGGATAGGTGCATGTGTTCCGCTTAATACCCTGGTAGTGGTTTCTTGTTTCCTCTTTTTTCCTTTGTCCCACTGTCTTCCCCCTTTCTCTATTTCTTTTTACTTACAAACTCTGTCAAGCAAGTACAAGAATTTTTACCATTGATTACACTTCTACAGTGAACCAGATAGTATGCATGCATTGTTTTATTTAATTACTGTGATGAGCCTATAAACCATAGGGCTTCTAATTCCCATTTTATGGATGATGAAATTGAGGACTCACAAGCCTAAGTAACTTTCCAGCCAGGAAGTCCCAGAGATAATACTTAGCTTAGGGCCATCTAAATCCAAAACTGTTACCTCTGGCCATATTGCCTGATGGAGACAAGAATAAGTGAATGATTGCCAATATATTTGCAGGTTAAAAAGGTTCCTACACACCAAACAAACCTCTCCAGAAAACACTGAGGAACCCATACTTAAGTATGACTCTGGAGCCAGACTGACTGGGATCGAATCCCAGTCCTTCCACTAGTATGCTGCCTCTTGTTACACAGTAGGTCTCTTCATTTCTCCATGCTTGTTTCTTTATCTGTAAATGAGAACATTTCTGGTATCCACTTTGCAGGGTAGTTGTAAGAATTGAGTGAATTAAGAGAGCTAAAGTATCTAACTTGTGCTAGCACATAGGAGTGCCACATAAGTATATACTTTTATTATTATTAATTGCACAGCACTTCATGATTCACAAAGTGTTCTCACGTTTTGTTTAATGTTAGCAACAATCTTTGAGTAGCTATCAGTCTCACCATTGTTTAGAAATGCTTTTATACCATACAGCTGGAGCGCAGGGAGGTAAGATTTAACCAGGGTCAATCTGACTCCACACCCACATGCTGCTACTACTGCTGCTGCTGCTGCTGCTGCTCTCTTCCTCTGGCAGCTGGTCAACCCTGCTTTGAACTCCTAAGATGGTTCCCTGGTACCAGGGCCAACTGGGAAAGGGCTCCAGCCAGCCTGATTTTCTTCAGGCTAGTTTCTCCAAGTCTGCAGTGTGAGATAGAGCCTTCTTCTGGAAGAAATACTTCCCTTCAACTGAATAGCCAAATCTTTTATGTTCCAAACACTAAAGAGGAATTTTCTTCCCACCCCCACTCTGCAACCTGGCTCCTAAATGATTTTACTGTGCCTAGTTTTGTAGTCCTTAACTACAAAATAAATTGCTTTCCCAAGTGCACCTCCAAGAAGGAAATAAGAGTACTAAACAAGGAACAAGCGAGGTTCAAAGCATGGTATAAACAAAGGGAAATTGTTTGCAATTCCAGCCGCCTCTAAAGGTGGAAGAAGGAGGAGAGAAGAGCCATCTTGGGTGTGAAGTGGGCTGTGAAAATACAAAAGGGGCCCTTCAAGTAGCAACCAAATGGGCTAAGGCAGAAAAGTTAGACAGCAATTAGAGTCAAGGCACCTCTAGGCATCTCTCACTTGACAGCAAAAAGAGAGAAACTGCTTACACCCAAAGGATTTAACTTTCTACCTGTATCCACCACCTTCAGTCATTTACTACCTCAGCACTAGAATTAGGAGAGCTAAAGGATGGATTTCATTTGAAGAAAATATTGTGTCATTTTTTTCCCCAGCTAGATTTTAAAAGGTTTGCAAGAACCTGCCCTGGCAGCTTGGCCATTGTTATTCACATTTAGAGAGAATTATAGCTCATAACACTTTTTAATACTTGACTTTCTGTAAATCACCATATCATCTCCTCCATCAAGGACTCCTGAGCCTACACCCTGACTCCGACCCCTGGCAGTGGAACTTAGAACCTGGAACCCATGGCAAAGTGTTCCTAAGTCTCAGGGGTAAGATTCAGAGGGTGCAGCATACAGTGGGCTTATGGCTAAGATTTATTACTACAAAAGGATGCAAAGCAAGTCAGCCAAGAGAAAAGATACTCTGTGGGCCAGAGTTTGAAGGAAGGCAAGCACAAGCTTCCAAGAGCTTCCCTTTGCAGAGCTGAGCATGATGTGTGTAATTGCTCCGATGATGTCTTGTGAAGACACCTGCACACCAAGGTTGTCTGCCAGGGAAGCAGGAGGAAGACCCAGGCCCAAGGTATTGATCAAGGGCTGATCACATAGACCCCGCCTGCCTATTGAATACCAAATTGTAGACTCTCAGAAAGAAACCAAGTGTTTAACATAAACTTGTTACTTGTACAAACAATCTAGGCATGGTGAGCCATTCTGATCATTTGGAGACTAGGAAACTGTTTACCAAGCCAGTTCCCAGACTCAGGATACTTGGGCAATCTTGCGAACAGTCCTCTCTAAAGACACAGTCTCAGAACTGCTATGGGAGCTCTTTTCTGCCCACTGCTCTGGACTTCCTCTTTGACTGGCAGAACACTCAATATGTATTTCTTTTTTTTTTCTTTCTTTTTTTTTGAAAAGAATACAACCAAACAAAATAAAATAGAGTAGAGTCAATCACTACAGAACAATGAACATGGTGCATGACTTCTAAACAGGGTAAAAAGCAATCAATAATGGCTACCATAATGCCTCTTGTTATCTTCAATATATATTTATCAGGGATAAATAAAAATCAAACAAAATAGAACAAAAGAAAACCAGTAAAAACAAAACAAAACAAAGCAGAACAACGTAAGCAATACAGAGCTTCAAGATACTAGTAAAACAGCAGTGGCTACCATAATTCTTGTTATCTTCAGAATAGTTGCCTACACCTTCAGACATATTACAATCAAACAACACAGAATAGAGTAAAATCAATCAAAACAAAACAATGAAAGCCATACAGGGTTTCGAAACAAGATAATTGGACATCCTTGATGTCTGCAATTATATATTTTGTTATCTTTAAAATAGCTGTGCATGCAATCAAGTATAATAAAATCAGATAAAACAGAATAAAATGAAACTAATCAGAACAATGAAGACAATATGAGTTTCAAATCATGATAATAGATTAACAGTGGTCACTTCCTTCCCTTTTTAGATAATTCCTCCCCTTTGACTTTCCCAACATGTATTGTGCATTTTGGATCCCACTAACTCCTTTAGTTTGTTATACTAGGCAGACAACACAAAATTCACCCATCTGACTCTGAACCATTTCATCCATGAGCATGATCTCAAGTTGCCTCTGTCCACCTGCAAGAGCCTTGAGGTTATCTTCCTTTATAGCTGAGTAGGTTTCCATTGTATAAAATGCCATGTCTTTCTTATCCATTCTGCAGCTGATGGGCAGGCTCCCCCTACTTTTTTTCTGGCTCCCTGTTATTTTTTAAAGAAGCTTTGTAGATTTTTTCTTTATTCATCATCCTTCATGCAGTAACTCTTCGAAAGTGATTATAAACTTCATCTGGAGAAATTGCCTGGTAAAGAAAATAAAGAGAAAATAAAATTATGGATCTTAGTTAGAGGAACAAACAAACGATATTCAAACCAACCTCACAGTAGGGTAATCCTCCTAGGTCTCTAGTGGAACGAAGGAGTCACGGGTTGTAGGGAGGGATGTTGGAAGCTCAATAGTTGACTGTGTGCTGTGTATAGTCAGCAAGGCCAGCCGGGCAACATGGCAGAGACACAGGGCTGCAGGAAGCCTGAGTTGGCATGGGCTGGTCTGTCTCAGGGCTCGTGATATAAAGAAAAGAGAGCATCCACCCTTCAGGAACATCTCAGTGCTGAGAACTACCCTGTGTGGCCAGCAGCCAGACTATCAAGGGACACCTGGAATGAGACCACAGAACCAAGTTAACTGGAATGGACTCACATCCCTGCCAATCCTATGATAGGCCTCTCAGGAGTTTCATAGAAAAGAGTTAGCTTGGAGGTGGTGCCCTAGATGCCTGGATGCTAGGGAGAAAGCCATATCTGGTAGTCAATTATGGAAAAATTCCCTGATAACTGGCTACCCTAAGTTCCCTGCTATGGTCAGGTTACACCAAAATCCCTGTGAATGCCATCCGGCCACCTGTACGCATTTGAACAAACGTGGGTTTACTGACTCTGCAGCAAGAATGAAGACATACTACAAGAGATAGTGTGTGTCTCAGGAGAGGGAATGAGAAAGAAAAGCTAACCCTTGACCCCTGTGCTAGTGATGTAGGAATAGGTTCAAATAAATGGAGCTCAGCTCTGGGTTGGATACTGTCAAGGAACAGGGGCTATTCTGTGCCTGGGTATCATAATTTCATGGAGAAAGCAGAAAGAATGATGTGAGACTCAAGTGCTAACTAGGAAAGAGGTGGCTGTCACATTAGACAGGATGATGAGGGGGACGTTTGGTCATTTTGTTGTTGAACAATGCTCTTGGCTTATGTGAAATGTTCTTGGCTTTGTGCGACATGAATCCAAAGTGGCCTTGTCTTTTCCTTGGCCCTTTATGGTCCTGGAGTTGTCTGAAGTTGGAGTGTGAAATTGTCTCCTTTAACTGGAGGACACTGCTGCCTAGCTGTGAGTGCCAGCTCCTGTCTATCAGAGACTGCTTTTTCCTTTCTTATCAAAAATCAGAAGACAAAGGACAGAACAGCAGTACCAGATATGACAACTTGTTTCCAGGACCCTTGGTGACCTGCACTCAAGACAAGTTCCAGTGTCTAGGGAAATAATAATGAAAATGATAGGTGCAATGGTACTAACGAATTATGTACTATTATGTAATTATTTAATAAAATACATTCAATAAATAATCAGTATAGGTCAGGCATTTAATGTGTTCTTTAAATATATTATCTCATTTCATCCTCTTAATTACTCTGCAAGATTGGTATTTTCTTTTTTGGCAGATAAGGAAATAGGAGCTCAGATAAATTAAATGCTTTCCCTAAGGCCATTTATCTAATAAATAAGGAGGCTGAATTTAAACATAGACATCTGCCTCCAAAAGCCCACATTTGTCCCTGTGGCCCAGGCTTCCTTGACAGGAGGTGACCATGAGCACCAAAAGAGATGGTTTTCCATGCTGCTTGCTGAGACAAGCATTTGTCCAAGGAGCACACTAGTTCTGCAGCAGAGCCAAAGTATATTCATAGACAGGAGTTTCCAAGACCAGCAAATCTCATAGCCCATAGTAGGCCAGGCCTTGGCTGGGTAAGGCAGTCCCTAGGCTAGGAGTTGCTGTCATAGCTCCAGCAAGTGAGTCATTTCTGGCATCCCCAGAGGGCAAGGGTAGGCTTGAATCTAGTTTCTGTTTCTGCACAGCTGGCCAATTAATATGAAAAAGAGCTGCCCATTATTGATTAACTTTGTATTCTACACAACGATGTCTTAATGAAGCTCAATACCTAGAGCTCCAAATCTGAAGTGAAGTCTTCTAAGTAGAAGTGATGGTTAACCTTGTCTCTCCTCTGAGATTCAGCATTTCTTCATGGAGAAGGAACTCAAAGACCTTTAAGGTATGCCTCCTGTTCAAGAATTACTTTTCTTTCAGTGGTGCTCTTTGTATTCAACTTACAACTTTTCTACCAGTCTATGGAAATCTAGCAAAAGCATGGTTTACTCATCTATCTCAATGTAATCAGAGTCCATATATATGCATAGATTAGAATGTGTTCTTAGTGCATCCTGGTGAGTAATCATGCCCATGTTTCAGAATACTACAGCTAGGTCCAGAAAGAAAAATAAGACATAGAATTAATACTTATTGGATGATATGTTTCCTTTCTAGGGTTGCTGTAACAAAAGTACCAGAAACTAAGCACCTTTAAACAAAAAAATCTATAGTCCCACAGATCTGGAGAAGAGTCTGCAATCACAGAGCTTATCCCCTCTGAAACCTACAGAGAAATACTCCTTGCCTATTCCTGGCTCCTGATGGGCTGTTGACAGTGTCTGGCATTCCTTGGCTTGTAGCTACATCATTGCAATCTCTGTCTTCTTTGTCTCATGGCATTCTCCTGTGTGTCACTATACTCACTTGGCTGCCTTCCTATAAGAGCATTACTCAGATTGAATTAGGGTTCATCCCATTCCAGTCTGACCTCTGTAACAACCTTATTTCCAAATAAGATCCCATTCTGAGGTACTTCGACATACTTTTGGGGAGGAAACTGTATGTCCCACAACAGATGCCCAATAAGTTCCAGGTACTGTGAGCTCCCATCACTCAGAAGCCAGGTTTGCTAGTGAGCTTGTACCTTTTTAGTGCCCTGAGAATCTATCAGAAAAAACCATTTTAGTCTGAATGATATATAAGTTGCCACTCTCCATGCCAAGACTCCAGGACCCCTGAGGTCCCCTCTCCCTCTTCCTCTTCTCTCACACGCTTGGTCCTCTCACCCTCACTGGCTCACACCACCTCACAGCTGAGTGAGTCGGGTCAGGGCACCAGATCCTAGGCCTCTTCTAAGCCAGCCCCTCCTTGTGGACATGCTGGTACAGAGAAAATTCCTGCCGAAACCATATATGTGGCACTTGTATGCATGGCTGTGTGCTGACCTATGCAAGTGTTGATGTGGAAATGTGTGTGTGTTGTGTATGTGATTGCAAGTGTAAAGCACAGGTTCATGTGACACTGTGTGAGTAGGTGACATCAGTATGATTGCGTTGCTGTAGGAACAAATGTGTGGAAGCACCTGAGGAACCCAGAACAAGCCTGTATATGTTTGAATGTCAACCAAGGAATGTTTTCGTGTGTCTGTGCATGAGTGGAAAGGTCGATGAAGATTTCTGCCAAATATCTGCTATATTTTAGAACCAGCCAGAAAGTAAAGGTGAAGTCTTTCCTCCCATTAAAATGAAGAAGAAGAACTTTGGGGGCTGGTTTTATTTCAGCTTAAAAAAAAAATAGCAGCATCATCCAGTTAGTGGTTGTTAATTAAGAACAGGTCCCAGGGAAGCTGCTGCTTCGCAGCACCAATAAATCACTCATTAACTGTCCATGGCTGCTGCCTCCAAGTCAGCTGCGCTGTAGCTCCGGCTCTTTGTAACCAGGCCAAAGCCTGCCTCTGCAGATCTGTCAGCAAGAAGGTGCTTGTCTCCCACTCCCTGTCCTTCTGAGAGCATCCCTAGGCCACCCCCAGCAGGACAAGAAAGGGCCGAGCCTCTGCTCCTTAATTTGTGGACTTACATCTGAGTCCCTCTGTATCAAGTGCCACCCAGACTCAGCTCCTTCAGCCTCACTGGCCTCCCCTCTCGGCACTCTGCCTCTTTCCAGGCTCCCGTTGCACCGTGCCCCTTGGAGGGCCCCGATCAAGCTGCTTCACAGCCCTGCATGCACCTGTGCCTCCCACAGCCGTGAGCATGCTGTGTCCTCAGGAAACCAATTCTTTCTTGCCCAGCCCCAACCAACTTTCTCACCAACACAAAGCCACCGGCAATGTTTTAAAGTATTGATTTTAGCTAAAACAACCATAGACTTGGGGAGGAGGGGAAGGGAGTAACTGCCCAATGGGTATGGAGTTTCTGTTTAGGGTCTTAAAAATACTTTAGAATTAGGGAGTGGTGAAAGTTGTGCAATATTGGGAATGTACTCAAAGCGACTGAACTGCACTTGTTAAAATGGTTTCGAATGGCGTAGGATAGATAGGATCTCATGACTGTCTGCTGCAGACCCATCCTGTCTTAAGCTGCAGGCTTCCTCCTGCTTTCAGGCCCAACCTTCTCAAGTCAGTTTAAACCTGGAACAGCTAGAAACAGCAGAAACCGGGTGGTTGACAAATAGACCCAAGGACAATTCCTCTGCCTCCCTTATTTGAGTGCCCTGCTGTCCTTCTCAGCTCTGGCCTTGCTCCATCCTCAGCCCTGCCCACACAATGATCTTTCTAACACAGTTAGCTAGGTGCTCCCTGCTAGACATTTTTAGTGCTACCCTGACCTTCTTGCTAAGCAATCATTTCTGGAGCCTGTGACTTTAGAATGACATTTTTTATGTTTGTGTTTGGTTTTGAAAATATGTAGCATCAACCCCAATCTCACAGTCTCTGCTTTTGTGCTTAACTGAGATGTGTTGAAAATCTGAGGATAGTAACTAAATATTTTCCCCACATGTACAAAAGATATTTGGCCTAATGAGACCATTCTTTAATCTGGTATGGGGCAGGGGTAAGAGAGCTGCTAGAAGCCTTTGAATTGGGGAGCTCAATTGAATTGAATTGGGGAGAATTCCCAACCATGGGACCAAATCCAGATATAACCTTCAAGTAAGAAGTTCAAAGTCAGTAGGATTATGGCTTGGTAGAAAACTGGCAAATATATGGCCCCAGTGCCCTTCTTCCACACTCTGAGGCACAGCCCAGAGTCCACATGTAGTTTCAGTTGGCACCAGTAGAGAGATACTCCAGAGAGGGAAACCAACACTTACATCTTACCTCTGGGTCCAAATGGAAGTAAGAATAGCACCGTGGGTGGAGCAGTTGGGGTGGCTATTTACTTTCAACCCCAGATCTCATGTCTGGGCTTATTTGTTCATTTATCCATTCTTGCATTCATTCATCCATCGGATATATATGGAGACATTGATATTTCCTGGTCCTGTTTCAGTAATTGCAGACAGAAATATGATTTGTGTCTTGGTCAGTATATATTAATAGCTAAACTACCAACAAATGGTTAATTTGTGTTGCAGTAATAAATAATCCTAAGATAGCATAAATAAATTCAACAGAATTTATGCTATCTACCCATCATGCTTTGCTCCACATAATTTCTCCAGGTCGCAGGGTAACAGAGGCTCCACCATCTTGTAGCTACACGATCTGGAGCACATGGCCTTTTTTGCTGCTTGCACAGTCCATATGCCTGGCTTAGTCATGTGGCCCCACCCAAATAAAGTGAGCAGGGAAGCTGTTCTTCCTATGTGTCCAGAACAGGCAAAGAACAGCTCTGCTGAACACCTAGAGGCTCTCCACAGCCTGGAACAACAGGCACGGGGCAGCAACTCAGTTGAGCACCTCCCCCTGAGGTGTCTCCACCAGGAGAAGAGACAAGTGAACAAACCTAGTGGTGGAGGGAATTCAGATGCATGTTGGAGAGGAGAAAAGGAAGTTGTGGCGTCATGTCTGAGAGGAGGGAGGCACTCACTGGGATCTTTCAGAGGTGCAGACTAGCCAGGAATGGTCCTAGGACGTGCATGGATGCAGGTAGAACGTGACTTCTAGGGCAGGAGGGTGGGGGAGGTGAGTGTGAATAAGCAGGACCTTGGACCCTGTATGTAAGTATCTGGACGTGATTCTTCAGGGTGGGGAAAACTTTCTAGGAGGAAATTTAATCCACACGTCTATTTTGGAAAGGTCACCATGAGTTTCACTCTCTGAAGGAGAGCTAGACACACATGGTAGCCCCTGGAATCAGAGCAGTGATCATGCAGACAGATGTAAGAAGTACTTAGGTGGCGAGACCAATAAAATTAGTAACTAAATAGATACAGGCAGTGGGAGAGAAAATGGACACAGGTTTGTGACCCAATTTTTGATTGGGCCTTGTATCTTGGTCTATTCAGGCTGCTATAACAAAATACTTAGATCCAATAAATTATCAACAACAGAAAATTATTGTTCCTAGTTCTAAAGACTGGGAAGTCCAAGATCAAGAAGTCAGTGGGTTTGTTGTCTGTTGAGAGCCCACTTTGTGCTTCCGAGATGGCACCTTCTTCCTGCGTCCTCATGTGGTTGGAAGGGTGAGCAAGGTCCTCAAGCTTCTCTTATAAGAGCACTAATCCCATTCACAGGGCAGCACCCTCACAGCCTAATCACTTCCTGAAGGTGGTCTTGCCCCTTAATACCACCTCATAGGGTCTCAACATGCGAACTGTGAGGGGACGCAAACAGAGAAGCTGGCAGGGCAACTGTGTGGACACCGAGAGGAAATGTTGGAGTACAATTGCAGAGAGAGATAATCAGCTGAGTGTTAGGTGTCATTGAAGTACCTATGGACCCTGTAAATCGAAGTGTCCATGGAGCACTTGGTTAATAGGACCCAAAGCTTGAAAGAGAGTCTGTCTACCTTTCCTGAGTGTTTAAGAAATAAAAGGTGTGGGGGTCACCTCGGGGAAAATAGAGCTTTCCTCCAGAAATCTCGAATTACATATTCGTTGGTACCAGAAGTGCTTTTTAAATTGTGTCTCAATCTGGGTGTTTTCAAAATGGAGTCATTTCCTGCTTAACACTGTCCTAAGACCTAGTCCCTTAGGCTGAGGGAAGTCACAGCTCTCTGGGCTTCTGCAGCTCCCATTGTGCTGGTACCAAGCTACTGTCATTAAAGACCCGGAGCCCCCAGACGGCTGTCACATATTTATCTGGCCTGGCACCCAGGTGCACAGCAAATGGTTCGTGAACAAATGAATGAATTAACCACAAACTATTCAAAACTGTCAGGTCCCTTGTGAGAACATAAATAGTACTTCCATTTTCCAGAAGCTTTTAATAAATTATAACTCAGCAAATTAAAATAAACATTTGTTTTAACTTCTACCAACCAAGTCTCTGGAGGGTTGGACACCTTTTCATCTTCAAAGTGCTTTCAAAACAAGAACTGGCTTTCCCCAAAGGCCCTCTGTGGATGTTGTAGACTGTAAACAGATACAGAACTGTATTAACATTCAGCAGCAAAGATGCCTCAGGCCAATTTTTAAAAGTACCTTCTCCAGAAAGAAAAATAAATTGTTTCTTCAATTTTTTGAGTGCCTTCGATGTGCCAAGAGTTGTGCCAAATACTCTCAGTACCTGCGTTGTTATTCTCTCAGTGGTCCTGTGAGGAAGAGATTCGTCTTTCCTGCTTTAGTGATAAGAAGCCTGAGGCTCAGAGGAGTAAAGTGACTTGCCCAAGGACACAAAGCAGGTGACAGGGAGAACCAGTGACCTCTCATAAATTCTTTTAATGCCTCAATTACCGACTTTTACTTTGCTTGGCTGTTTCTTGACATTTGGTCTGCAGATTGCCTTAGGCACATGCAGGAGATGAATCCTGGGCCCGGTTCCAGACTGTTTGGATGAAACACTGAAAAGAGAAGCTTGGGAATCTGCATTTTAAATAAACCTCCCAGGTACTTCTTATGTTCACAGAGATTTGATCACTTATACTTTATACCCATAGTGGGTTTCTAAAACAGGTTTTTGTCTAACACTATGAGAAAAAAATCAAAAGGGAGATAACTAACATCTCATGCCTTGTGCCGAGCTTGGCGGCTTTGGCTTTGCAGACAGCGAGGCAGCATCTTCCTCCCCCTGCTCCGCAGGCTGTGCCGGCCAAGATGGAAAGCTTCCTCTGTTCCCTGCTTTGCATGGCAATCTTGGGTGGATGTTTTCTCTCCACTCCATATGGATTTTGCAATTAACTCACTAGAAAAGTAAATCACAGGGTGCCTGGAATAATAAGTGCAGTGAACACCAGGCCTCAGCCAAGTGGACTGGGATCAGATCCAGAGCGTGACTAAGGTTGCTGGGCTGGCGCTGGAAGAAGGCAGGAGGCCTAAGGCTGGTAGTGCTGGAGGCTGGACAAAGGCACAGAGAAGAGGAGGAGAGGGGACCAGCGGGTGAGGCTGAGCACCTCTCCTGTATGTGCAGCATATGCCCAGTGTTCTCCATGCTTTTTTTCATCAATTCTACACGACTCTTTTAGGTCACGTTTTCACTCCCATCTTACAGAAAAAAAGAGGCAGTGTTGCTTCCCAACTTGTAGCTTCTCCAAAAAGCCTTTACTACCATCTTGTGGCCTCCTGTCATCCTTTCTTTGTCTGAGCAGCTGGAGTGGAAAGAGCCCTTAACAAGTCTGACAATGGCTGGGGGACAGTGGCAGCCGATCTTGGGAAACTGGGACCCTCCTTCGTGAAAAGGGATGGTGACTGCTCATAGGCAGCAGGGCTAGGGTGAGTACGAAGTCTGAAGTCTTATTTAGTTCTTCAGACCCTTCCTGGCACGTAGTAAGCATCTGAAATGTCAATTCCTCTTTTACCTCCAGTTGGCCTCCATAACCATCTCCTGTCACAGAACCAGTGATGCTTCCTGGGGCTGTGCCTAAGCTAGCGCCAGGCCTCGGAGCCAGCTGGAGGTCAAAGACACTGCATATGCTGTCATCTTGTTTCTTAGTGGACCAGTCCTCGCATCCAGTTTTAATTTCTGAAAGACAAAATCTAGTTGGCTGAGCCTGCCTTCAGTTGTCAAACCATTCCATAGGTGCTGCAGAATCCTATCCTGCTTACAAAAGGGCTCTGGACGAACAGCTGGCTCTCTGTGTTTTGCACTTGTGAAGACAGATTTCTCTCTTGTCTGTTTTTCCATCCTCTCACGGGGCCTCTACTCAGTCCTCAGGAAAAACTTA
>RJWT010028719.1:0-15139 GCA_004365215.1 Cuniculus paca | reverse complement strand
TAATTGGATTAAAGATGCATTAAATATCAGGCTGATGAACCTGTGGTTAAGGAAAGAAAATGTGAGGGCTTGGAAAGAGTACTGGTCAAAGTTCTCTGAAGGAACAGTTATTATTGATTACATATTTAAGTGAGGGAATTTATTAGGTAGACTTACAAGAGTAGAAGCCAGAGAGTTGACAACGATCATCTATCTGCATAAGGAAGAACTGAAAGATCCAGCAGATTCTCAGTCCAAGAAGCTGGAAGGTATGAAACAAGGATAAAGGATTAAGCACCAGTCTTAGACTGAAGGCCTGAAAGCCCTCTTGAGAGTCACTAGTGTGAGTCTGCATTGAATGTCTGAAGAACTAGAGTCTGACATCCACACGTAATGACAGAATGAAAAGAAGCACCCCTCGAGGAACATGAAGCATTTTCAAATGTAAACCAACTTTCTCTTTCTTTCCCTTCATCCATCCATGCTACAATTTTGTTGTATAGTGCCACCCTCAACCAAGGTATATCCTTCTCCCTCGGTCATGCCAATCATTTCTAAAAATACCCCACAGACACACCTAGAAGTATGTTTTATTAATATGTTAGTCATTTCTTAATCCAGTCAAGTTGACCAATCATGACTAATGGTTATGAAGGTAGTCCTAATCCCTGATAATCATGCTGGCCTCTTCTCTGTGGCACTAGTAACATAATTTTTAAGACCACAATCTTCTTTCCAAAGCTCTTGCTGAAGAATTGAAAATTCTTTTACAACTCTGTCTTTTATAATCAGATCTAAGAAACAGAACCTTCTCAACATATGATCCATTTTTTGCTGATTTTAAGAAATTTTGTTTTCCTATTTTTTTTCATATACTCTGATTTGGACTTGGTTTGTAATGTTTCAGTTTACTTAAACAAAACCACATATCCTCAACTGCTATGGCAAATAGAAACATTGAAATGACACCCAGGATTGGGGGGCAGATTTATTTGTGTTGATAGGCACTCATCAGGGTCATTCCCAGAATATTAGGCCCTGATCTCTGACAGTCTAGGGCTTACATGGGATAAGCAAGAAGGAAGTACAGAGGCAGAATGACTTGTCAGTTAGGGATTGGCTCTTACAAGATGACCAGCTATACATTACAGTGACCAGCTGTTTCTAAGAAACAAAAGTAACAGGAACTACAACCGGAACTATTACCTGGGCAACTAACAAACTGAAGTTATGGGCAGGGGAGTGCATCTTCTGCTACATGAGTATGAGTTGTCCACAGAGAAATTGGTCTGGAATTTTGAAGGTAAGAAGTAGAAGCCATGACTTTGAAGACAGGAAGTTACAGGTTTTTCTTATTACCTTTCATTTTATGCCCAGTAATTCCTCCCAACTACTATCCCCTATAGCCATCAGCAGCTCTAGACTATTCCCTAGATATTCAGTTGCAGATTCACAGGGACAACAGCTTCGCTAAATTCAATGCCACCAATATTTTTACCTCTTCAACATTCATACACCACCTGCTTTCCAGATTGATTGACAATAACTCTGATCATTTAACTCTCCCATTTTAGACCATTCTTTTCAGCATCACACAAGATTTAACTCTAATAATCCGTGTTTTACTTTCCATGTCATATAACTGTTTTGTTTCCTGATTTAGTCATGACAAATACAGAAACTGGTATCTAGGAATAAAGTATTACTGTAACAAAACCTAAAACATGTGACAATGACTTTGGCACTTTGACAGTGATATGAAGAACATCAAGAAAATCAGTGCTGTATATTGGAAAAATGGAGGATTCATATTTGTGTTGCTGGAGCAATTCACTAGACTTCTACATGCAATACAATGAAAAATAGAAGGTGAATTTGTATATCTAACTAAAATTTTTCTAACAGGATACTGAGAGTGTCAGGCTTCTTATAACTTCATTTATACAGTAGTGTAACAGAAATGAGAAAAACAAATAGATTTCAAAAAATATACAGGATACATATCTAATACTTAATTTGTAGATTTGGAAATGAAAGTTGTTGCTGCAGTAAATCTCACATGATAGCAAATGATTTTAAAAACATATTCTTAAACTTAACACCAAGTTCAAGATAGGGGAACAAAAATAGAGCCCTTCAGTCAACCTCAAACTAAGGATAAAAGTAAGATCCTTTGTTATAACCTCAGGATATTTTAAAATGGAGCATCACAGATCCCCTGAACCAGCAGTGTGCTAATGGTGGCTCATACAACCCATGAGAGCTGATTTGTTTATCTTTTGCCAACTAACATTCCATAACTTCTTGTTGGTGCCTTTAAATCAGCATGGGAGAAGGATTTACACTACTACAAGGACAAATGATACAAATCAATGGTACAAATCAATCTACTTTCTCCTGCAGGGGTTTGTGATAAATGCTTACCTTTACAGCACTGGTCTCAGATAAAGCATCCTTGATTGAATACCTTGACTGCAGCACTCTGACTCAGGGCCCAAAATAGAGAAGGATGGGTGTCAACATCTGTATCAAAGAAATTTATTGGATTAACTTTATGCTTTCTTTTACTTTTGAAATAATTGTAAATTCATATACAGTTGTAATAAATAGGGAAAGAAACTTGTTCCTTTCCCCATTCTCCAAATGATAGTAAAATCTTTCAGAAGAACCATACTAGGTTCACAACCAGGAAGTTGTCATTGTGGCATTAAGGACACAGGACAGTTTCGGCACCACAGGATTCTCATGTGGTCCTTTTACAAATCCATTTACACCTTTCCAAATATTTCTAAAACCTTGTCAACCACTAATCTATTCTTTGGCTCTAAAATTTTATAATTTAGTGAATGCTATATAAATGTATTGACACTTGAATATATAACCATTGAGTATTTGACTTTGCAACCCAGCAAAATTCTCTAAAAAGTAATCCAACTTGTTGCATGCATCAGCTTTTTGATTCTTCTCATTGCCAACTGGTATTTCATGGCAAAGACATACCAGTGTGATTAACCATTCACTCTGTGAAAGGCATCCGTATTGTGTTTGGTTTGGAGGGATTACAAATAACTTGCTGAGATATTTGTGTTCAGGCTTTTGTATGGGTTTTCTGTGCCATACAATAATTTTATATTTAGTTCTTTATAAATAATGTACCGAACTGTTTTTGCAGAGTGGCTATACCATTTCAAATCTCACCAGCAAAGTATGAGTAATTCAGTTCCTATGAATCTTTGACAATATTTGGTACTGTTATTTTTTTTTAGCCATTCTGATACAACTACACTGTTATATTACTGTGGTTTTACTTTATATTTCTCTCATAGCTAATTTATGTAGAATCTCTTTTCATAGGTTTTTTTCTGTCTGGTTGTATGTTTCTTCTTGCTTAAAAATTTGTGTCTTTCAACCATTTTCTAATTGTTTTGTATGTTTTTATTTACTCCTCAGTTTTCTGATAGTTCTTTGTATATCCTGGATACTAGTCTTGCAAAGACAAGCAGAAACACCAAAAGAGCACCTAGGACTTGGAGGTAGATTTATTGATGTTGATAGGCACTGATTGGAATCACTTCCAAAATATTAGGCCCCAATCTCTGGTGGTCTAGCATTTATATTGGATAAGCAAGCAGGAAGTTCAGAGGCAGAATGGCTTGTCAGTTCAGGATTGGTTTTTACAATGTGCATCATAGTGATGAGCTATGAATGTCAGTGACCAGTCATTTCTAAGCGATAGGAGCAACTAGATCTGGAACAGGAACTGTTACCTGGGAAACTAACAAACTGAACTATACTGGCTGGGGCAGTGCAGGGGGGTATTTTCTGTTATATTTCCCTCTTCTTTTAATTTCCCTGGCAAATCTTTGCTGGGGGTATTACATGTCATTTGCTGAGACAAGGCCTAACTAAAATTTAGGCCTTTCTGTTTGTACCATTACCCTGGCAAGGTAATGATGGAGTTAATCTGATCTAGGAGAGTGTCCACTGTGCCTTGGATACTCATCAAACCTTGATCAAGTGTTCGATTGATTTATTTTCTTGGGGTAACACTCCATATAGTTTAAGGCAAAAAGCACAGCTAGCAGATGATGGGGAAGCAAGGCTGGGGTAGGCAGAATCTAGGTCGACTAACAAAAACCACAGATAGCAGGGAGGCAGGGAGGCAAGAACTGGGGTAAATAGTTATACTTGGAATTCCATGAATGTTTTCCTCCAAGCTTCAGTCATATATTGCCCTGTCAGCATCTAGAGTGACAGAAGCAAAACTTCGAGTGCTTGTCCCTTTAGAATGAGCCCTGGAGGAGCTAAACAGGTAAAATTTTCAGCAGATCTAGGGCTGGATTTCTGAAACTTGTAGAGGTAGTTAATATGTACTTGGGTTATGTGTGTGTGCAACAATGTCTACAGATATAACTGGTCTTTTAACATGTTACAAGCTATATGTAGTTTTTATGTTTTATTTCTGTATAATCTATATAGTCCACTATAATATATGAGGTCAGGGTCAGTGACAGACACTGAAGCTTAAGCTGGCTGCAGGGGCATGGGTGCTAGTACTGCAGCTTGCACTTGAAGAACAAATGCTGGAGGCAGGTCTGACTCTGATTTTCTGGGAGTACTGGGTAAAGATCTTTTGGCTGACTTTGATGATTCAGTCAGTTGGGTCCCTGGTGGGGGGCGGGCAGAGGTTAGGCCTCTGGACTGGTTTATTTTGTGCCATCAATGGCACATTTTCAAACAGCTGCCAGAAGCAATTTGCTGTGGAGATCATCCCTGCAGGACAGTTTTGACCAAAATAGTTTTGTCCAAGGTGATCACAGCATTTCCAGCCTGTAGGACTTCATTCTTAACAGAGCTACATCCATCCATAAAAGGACTGTACTCAGCATCTGTCAGGGGGTCCATTTTTTAGAACAGTTCATACTAGTACAGGATATGGATGTGGCACCTGAACAGCTAGGTTTTGGTCTAAGGTGAGGCAGCCCTTCATGACCAAATCCAAGTATTTGCACATGTAGGCCACTGAGCACTCCCAGGGGCTGACAGTCTGAGAAAGCATTATTGTTGTGAACTCAAAGATCTAGATTTTATAGAAACCAGCAGCTCTAAGAAATTTGTGGGTTTTTTTGTTTTTGTTTTTTGTAACCAGCTGCTGCCAAATATTGTAACAGAGATTTTGTGCCTTTCTAGCAGGCAACTTACAAGTATCATTAAACAGAAGTGGTTTTCAAAGAGGAAACAAGTTTTTGAACATTTGGAAGGTTGATTTCAGGTCAGTTGCAAAGAAGGCTGGCTGATAGGAGCCAATCAAAAGCGGAAGAGGGCACTCTTAGGTCCAATGGTGTACCAGCAGGCTGTGTGTGGCAGAAGACTGAGGTAATATTTATGGAGGGCAACTGAGGCAGCATTGGCAGCTCATAGATCTTGAACTGGCTTTACAGGCAGGCGAGGTGCATTGTTTGATGCAGGTGAGAGTTGCCTTGGGACAGAGCTCAATCATCAAAGGGACATGATTGACAGCAAGCCCTGGGGGTGAGTCCGTTGTCCATACTTGTAGAAATGAGTTTCTCAAAATTTCAGGGTAATGATTATCAAGCATTTCAGGCTAATGTGGGCACTATTCTTCCTCCTGGCATACAGTTGGAGTCAATATCAAGTGCAGGATAGTGGACCCAAGTTGGGGGGCTGGTCATATCCCTGGAGAGGTATTGGGCACTCAAGCATGTACAGGAATTCATGTTTGATAAAATGTCTATCAATTTCACAGGATCTGCTTTGGCAGAATTTCTTTTCAGCTGGGCTTCCAATGGGCAACTTCAGGATCTTTAGACATGTTTATTGACTTCTTTCCTCCTTCTTTGAGGTCTGCAAGGAGAGCAGTGCAGTACTAGTCTAAGGCTTCATGGCCATCTGTCACACTACAGTCCCAGTTTGAATGCACTCAGGGAAGGACTGTGTTCACTCAAGCATCAGGATAAACCATAGTGGTAGAGACTTTTGACTAACCATGCTTGGGCTCCACCTAAAATGTGGAGGCATTCTTCAGTATTAAACAGAGTCACAAGGAGTTGATCACAGTCATCCCATGTTGGCAGATGTATACACAGGTGTGGAACCAAGGTGGAAGAGTTCTTAGCCCTTATAGCAATTGAGTCCAAGTGAGTTAATCTGGGAGAGCAGGAGGCTGTGGTGCAGGAGGCAGAACTGGCAGTAGTGGCATTGTGGTTGGCTAGCACCTTGAGGTTGATGAATGTAAGGAGGAGCAGGTTGGGCTTGGGATCCTCAGGCAGAACAGAATAAAGCATTTCTGCCTTCAGCTGAATCTGAGAGCCTCTCAGATAGCTTTGTGGGTTTGTTTTGATGACACAGGTGCAGAGCCAAGGTGACAGAGTTTTTGAATCCTTATGGCAATTGAGTCCAAGTAAGCTGGCTTTTTATCTCAGGATTATCCCATGACAGGGCTTTTGGGAGCAACTCACAAGCAGAGGCTTTTAAATCTAGAACAGTCTTTGTCATTGATGCATAAAGAGTAACAATTTATCAGGCTGATGTGTAGCTGGATGCTTGTTTATGCTTTCAGTGGCATCGGCAACAGGGGTCATGGTGAGGTGGCATGGTTAATGGCCAGGCCTGATGGTGAGTCTTTAGTTCTTACCTCTAGGAGGAGAGTTTTCAGGATTTCAGGATTGCAGTTATCTGTCTCAGGCTGATGCAGGCATCATATTTTTCTCAGGGAACAAAGTTCAAAGTACAGAGTTAAACAAAAGTGAGGCTGACTGGCTTGGTGCAAAGCAGATGTCTTCACAGGCTGTAAGTTTGTGCTTCATGGAAGGGGCAAGAGACAAGAGTCCCAGCTGTCCCACTGATGGTAACTTTTTGACAGAAAGACCTTTTAAAGGCAGAGAATTCTGTTCCATTGTCTACCAGGAAAGTCAGAGGTTTGCCCCCACCTTTTGCAATGACCAATTTGGGGACCCAATTTGATAGAGCTCAGTGTATGCTATCTATTCAGGCCTTACAGGGCACAACTCACTTGTCAGGGTTGGCAGGCCAACTTTCCTCATTCAAAATATGAAACTCAGAAGAAATTTCTGACAGTCATCTTAGACAAGCATTAGATGACACCATCTTACTGGGATAGGCATATCTTTGGGGGGATGCTCTGTGTCCAAATGCAGGCAATGAACTAGAACTGGCTTAACTGGCTGGAAATAGGCAAGTTTGGAGTGGGGAGTGAAGCTATAGATGTTGGCAGCAACTGCAGCAGATGACGATGGTGGAATTCTCAGGAAGAACAAATCATTTTTTTTTAATTCAGGGTGCTGTTTGATTTTTAACTCCATGAAAGCTCTTTTTCCTGCAGTCAGGGACAGTGGGTTTTAACTAATTAGTTCCCATTCTATCTTCTACAGTGTGCATTGCATACCCTTGAATGATGGTGCAACAGACAAGGGGTTGGTGCCCCTCAGAGAGAGACCATTCAGATGCCCACTTGGCCAGGTCTCTCATGGGGACTTAGATGCAACTTAGTTAAGGAATGTGAGAGCTTTCTATTATGTTGTATGTTGATCACCACACAACCACAGGTGAGGGCCAAATCAAGTCACCAAGACCAGTGCTTCCCAGTCTTGGTGCACAGACGGAGCAGTCTATTGCTTATGCTGTCCATTCCACTCACTCACACATTCATTCAGCTGGCACTTAGAGGTTAAGCATTCCAACCCTCCTTACCTTGAGTGTTGCCTTTACTAAAAGAAGTGATCAAACTGTTCTTCTGCTCAAACTAAGCAGGACTGACAGACTGACTAACTGGGATGTCCCTGGGGATCTTACTGGAATCGAGCAGGCAAGCAGGCAGGCAGGCAGGTAGGCAGACAGACACACAGATTTTGTACTCCTCCCTTTGGGGTTTGATGTGAGCTGCTCGAACAGGGAGTCAGGAATCCTCCTCCAGACACCAGAGGGGACTCAAAAAATCTCAAGGGCACACCTTCCTGTTGGGACCAGAAGAAGTCTTTGCTCTGTCTGTGAGGGCAACAACCAGTGACCAAAGAGGTTAGCATAGTTTTTCTTCCCAGCCAACACACCAGATGCAAGAGCAAGCAGAAACAGCAAAATGACACTCAGGAAGGAAGTAGATTTATTTACATCGATGAGCACTGATCAGGATCACATTCAAAATATCAGGCCCCAATCTCTGTTGGTCTAGGGGTTATATTGGATAAGCAAGAATGAAGTACAGAGAAAAATGGCTTGTCAATTGGGGATCAGTTTTTACAATAGGAATCATAGTAACTAGCTATGCATCACAATGACCAACCATTTCTAAGAGACAGGAGCAACTGAATCTGGAACAGAAACTATTACCTGCCCAACTAATAAACAAGTATACTGGTTGTGAATGGGGCATTTTATGCTACAGTCTTTTGAGAACCATAAGATATTTTTTCTTCCAGTTTGCACTTGTATTTTCATCTTTGCCTCTAGATCTTTCACAGAAAAATATTTTGAAAGTTTTGATGACTTCAAGTTTATCATTTTTTCCACACATTATGGTTTTGGTGTCATTGTGGTTTTGCTTAGCACCGGACTCCAAAAGTTTTATCCAGTGATTTTATTTTCTAAAATGCTTTCTAATGAAAACCACTATAAATTGACTCTGAGAAGAATGTAAATTTAATCTTTGGCTTCTATGTTTATTTGTGAGTCTTTCCCAGGCCCAAGCCCCTTGTCTAGAGATGGGCAGTGGATCCAGAGTAAGTGAACCTCAATGAGGTCTGTAGTGGCCTCTGATGCCACGATGCTTCAAAGGGCAAGACAAGACCACAGCTGAGGATGCCTGGCCCCAATCCCAATTAACTAGAGACTGTAACTTCAGGCTCTACACTCCTACAATAAATGTCAACCTACAGATAGGATAGTTCTCCCAATTGGTATAATTTCCTACTTGGGAAAGTCTTTGAGCTGACTCTCAAGGTCCCGCTCAGTTTCCTACACTTTTCACTCTGATTCCTTTGTTTTTAAAACAAATAAATATGAGCCACCTAGAGAAGTTCTTTGTCTCAGCCCCCTGAGAATCTCAAATTCTTCTAAAGGGTTTTAATCCCCTGGATCCCTAAAATCATATCACTTGTCTCTTATTTAAGCTTTTGCTGTCCACTCATTTGGGAGCCTGCAGGCCTGATCTGTCCACAATAGTTTTCAGCATCACATGTTAAATTTAAATCTATGATTTAATCTGTGTTATATTTGATGTAAAGCATATATTACAGTTTCTATCTAAAAAGTCCCTGCAAAGTCTCATGAGTTCAGAGGAGAGGTGATTGGATTATGAAAGCTCTAAATTTATCAGTGGATTCATCCATTGATGAAATCATAGTTTAAGGGCATTATAAAGAGGTAATGGAAACTTAAGAGATAAGGCCCAGTTGAAGAGGGTGATTCATAGGCACATGATTGTGAGGTCTATGCATTGTCCCAATCCCCTTCATCTATGGCTTTTACCTACTTTGGTTGCTTTCTGGTTGCTATGAGGTGAGTGGTTTTCTTTCACCATGCCCTTTCATTATAGTGTCTCTACATCAGCATAGACCTAAAAGCAATGAAACCAGCCAAGCACAAAATGAAATCTCTCAAAGTAGGAACCAAAATAAACTTTACTTCCTTTAGTTGGTTTTCACAGGTATTTTGTCACTGGAATACAAAGCTAACTAATTCATCATGTGCCTATTTAAATTAAAGTGTTTTTATACATATACACCAAAGACAATTTTATTGAGGATTTACATTATTGGACTAAAATACTGTAAATTCAGAATAAAGAAGCTTCTAAACCCTTACTTCATATGGAAATATACTAAGATCATTAGTCAGTTAAAAATATTCCACATTATTTTATAGAACAGAATGGGAGCCACAAAGATTGATCCAATGCTCCACAGGATTAATTTGAGAGATGAAGAATTCAAATTCCACAGATCAGTACTGAGTCCTATCTAACCAAGGGTTCGTAATGTCACTTAGGGGTTCTAGAAGCATTTGCCTTGTAAGATCTTGGTAGTGTTCATATGAACTAATAATTATTCACAACATGAAGGATAAAAAGATGAGTGAGGGACAAGCTTGAGTTCTCTAGCCCCAAATCAATTTTCACCATAGGTAGTGCAGGAGTAATGTCACCATACATGCAACTTATAAACCATGAGAAACTATAATTTGATGCAGTTTAACTCTTTGTATTATATAGTTACCATACATTAGATAACTGAAAATTATTATTTAATTGTGCTCTTTAAGCTACTCAAATTATTGTTCAATTCCACTCTAATGTTTGTTTAATTTCATGTCCAGAATTCACTTCAAAGAAGGCACTTTACAGCAAGTCTATAGTTATACAGTCGTATTGCAGAGGTACAATAGAATTAGTTCTATTGGAAAATCTTCTTTTCTTTATAGTGAACAGCCTGGGTTCAGTTACAATGTTGATATTTGAGCTGCTGTTCAATTTACAAAAGTACTTCCACCTAGGGAGTTTAATTTGTGTAACATATGTTTAAATTAGGTTAACTGTTAGTGGTATTCTGAGTTTGGCTTTCTTTTTCTCATTAGAAAAACTTTTAGTTATTATTTTTCACTGTCTCCCATCACATCACACATTATTAGCAAACATTTAGAAATTAGGAAATTTTAGAAAGTTCTGTAAGTAAGGTGTATAAATTATTCCTATGGGAATATATCATACTATGATTTCTTGTTGACATCACCCAAGCCATTATGAAAAGTACATAATGTCAAATGAAATTGATTTGGTAAATTTGATTTGTGAAACAGTTAATGAATGAAAATAATATTTTATTTTCAACACATTGTTACTCATGGAGAGAAGTCCTGTAGTTTAAATAAATATTTGTAATGCATTATAACAACTAGATACTTTATACTTCACTAACAGAAAAAAAACTAAATGATCTTTTGCAACTAATTGTAAGGCATATTTTATAACACTTCTGCAAAATTATATTCTTTCATATCAGCTCATACAGCACCATCCTTACCAGAAGTAGAAAATAAGATATTTTCATTTAAAGTAAATTATCTGTAATGGTTGATTGATTGTGTCAACTTGAGATGTTTAGAAGCTTAACTAAATCAGCTTAGCAATTGTACACCCTAGGGTGTAGAAGACCCACCCTAGGGTGGTTCGTTGCCTGAATGGTAAAAAAGCAAAGTAGGAAGAATGGATGTGGCTCCATTCTTTAGAGGAGATCCAGTCTTTACCTTCAGCTTGGATGTTGTTTCTGGTATCCAGCATAGACTTTTGGCTTCTGCCTTGGATCCTTCAGCTCTCTGGTGTAGACTCTCAGGCCTTCTGGCACAGACCCATTGGCCACCTGGTACAGACTTGCATAGGACACTACAGTTAATTCTAGACCCTGTATTGAATCCTTCAGCCTTCAGGTTGTAGACACCCTCTGCACGCTTCCTCATCTGACTCTGTGGCTGACCATCATAAGCCAATCTATAATTTCTTATACTTTTTATATCTTGTGTTATATCTGTTCCTCTAGTAAAATCCTGACTAGTACATTATCTTTATTGCATTTGTGGCCAGAAGACACAGTGCATGTCATTTGTACTCTAATCTATGTTGATACCACATTTTCCTTATCAGAATGTAGCAAATTGTGCACAGTTTGCTCCAGAAATTTCAGTCAATTATTTATTTGTGTGATGAAGATGGGTAAATTCAAATACCCTTAGTAGAACTTGCAACTCAAATTTCACACCATCTCACAAATCCACTAAAATGAGTAGATTAAATTATTCTGCAGAGTGAATCCACACTCTGAAGAGGGGAAATATTTATGTTGTTTTTTCCTGATATGCCCAGGAATTGGGAATTTAAGAAAGTTTTCACTAAAGTATTTAGTGTGGACTGACTAATTAAAATATTTAGTGGATTCAATCTACCATAAAAAAATTAAGAGTTATTTTGAATCACAAAAATGTTTTTATTAAGTCAATTAAGGTGAAATAGAAACAAGGGGTGTGCTAACATGAATAATTATCACCTGTAATTCTTTTACTTAAGTATATTAACTAATTGTTAATTACTTCCCTTTGCTGTTACTGTCAATAGTACTATTTTAGACAGCTTAGTTAGGTAGAACTATATATAGGCAATCAGACAGGAAAGGTCCTCAAAAACTACATTGCAACTGTGTGGGGAGGCACATTTTTTTAAAGGTCAGATCTCAAGACAAAAGATAAAATGACTACACCCACAAACATCCCCTAGGGATGAACACCAGTGATTGATATTCTAAATAGATATCCATCACCTTGGGTTGGGAACTAGAAAAAGCCACTGACCCACCTCCTCCAGGAAAAGGCCCTATTCCATTCCATGGATGCTTGTGATTTCCAATTTAACCAACATTACCTAAACAATTATACTCATAATCTTATTGCTTTACCATATTTTATCCCATCTCACAGCCACCTTGTGATTTCCCATTGGATCTATGTTACGCAAGTGACTGTACTTGTAATCTTATTAGTTGATTATAGTTTTTCCCACACTAGATCTTCCTCACCTTGTGGTTTTGCTCTATAAAACTCCATTGAGTAGCAGGGTTCTTGGCAACCCATTCAAATCCCTTCTGACTTTCTTAGACAAAAGCTTTCTTTCCCTAATAAATGTAGCTTTCTTTCCCCAATAATTATATTCTGCTCTTATCCTCCATTGTTCCTAGTGTTCTGGGAAAATTTCCAAGCCAAACCAAACTGAATGGAAGATTCTTTGCACTGAGGAGATTAGAAGGAAGTGTTGAATTTTTATACCAGCAGACTGTTGAATCTTCATGTCAGTGAACTGTTGCAGGGTAATTTCCCAAAGGCAACAGCCCTGGTTTTACAAAGAACTTAGTTTATATAGAATTTAGAAGTAGAAGGTACAAAGCAAGTGACAAAATATTACATAACTGGGTACATGCATTGAGTCATATATTGACAAGCAGGCTAGTTTTAAACAGATTTGTTAAAACAAAGGAATTGTTTATCATAATATAGAAACATTCAGGGAATAAGAGGAGGGGCCCTTACAGAGTGAGCATAGTTAAAAGTATTACCATAATATAGAAGCTTTCCAGGAGGCCCTTACGGGGTGTCCCTGACTAGCCCATGGTTCCTCAAGGTACAGACAGTTACTCTGACTCAGTGCTCATCAGAGATATGCAGCAGGGCCTCAAACACTGTCAAAGTCAGTTGGATTCAGCAGAACTGAAATTTGGACAAAGACCTCTAACTGATCATGAGATATCTATAAATTTGCTATTTTATAAATGTGTCCTTACATTATAATTGTGCCCCAACACTAAAATTCATTCTTTGATTTTAGAGAAAGCAAAATCATGTCAGACATCTAGCAAGTTGAGAATTATATTTCCCCTTTATCAGTACCAAACCCCGTTCTCTGAAACATTCTATGTGTGATGGTATGGTGCAGTCTGAATTCTATGATGTCCAAAAGCAGCAATGGGTAAACTATCTTTTAATGTTGAGAAACTACCCATAAAAAAGTACCTTGTCTCACTATATTCAAAGGTAAAAACCCTGCTATAATTCACCTTTGAAACCTGAAAGACTCACTGTCTAGCTTTATCCATGACTTTGTTGTGCAATTACCCAAGTTTCCAGATTTTCTCCTTTAACATTCCATTTTTTAACATTCTTTCTACTGTAGTAGCCTCAATAAAATCATCCCCTTAATGCATTTTTCCTTTCAAATGAGCAATGCTATGGAATTGAAATAAAAATTAGGATAAAGTAAATGTAATAAGTAAAATAAAAGAATGTAAAACTTTATTAACATACAGAATTCTTTTTTCAAATTATGCATGTGCGTACATGCATACAAGCATACAATGAGAATTTTTAATGATCTCAGAGAAAAATATAAAATTCAAATTACTGAATTAAAGTAATAATGGGTTATTCTATTTCTTATTTTTTAAATAATTCATTGGTGAAATTAGGATAAAAATGAATTTGTAATAATTTCAATAATAATCAACTAAATATACAGAAATGATAGTTCAACTTCACTTTAAATTACTGAGGGAAATTATTAATTTTCTATTGCTAAAAAATCATCACCACAAAATTTGTGACTTCATATAAACTCACTACCTTACAGTTTTGGAGAACGGAAATCAGAACGGGGTCTCACTGAGCTAACACCAAAGTGTTGGTTAGGCTATGCTCCTTCCAGAGGCTCTAAAGACAATAGGTTCTATTGATTTTTCTAGTTTCTAGGGAGTATCCACATTCCTTGGCTAGGATCCCTTTCCTCTACTTCCACTTTAAAGAACCTTCTTTGTTTGCATTGGATTCAATCAGAAAATCAAAAATAATATCTGTATTTAAAGTTCTACTAATTAGCAACCTTAAAATCCCCTCTGTCATCCAACGCATTTATAAATTCTGGGGATTTGAGTTGGGACATCTTTGGGCCTTCATTGTGCCTATCACAGGTAAGATATTCATGTCTTACAGAAGTAAATAGCTAACTTCGCCTGGCAGGAAGCATCCTAGGAAACTGTACTATAGATGAGGTGGTCACTGTAGTTGAAATGTGTTCCTTCTGTTTACACAGCTTTCCCTACACTTCTGTCCAGCCACTCTCTTTTGGTACCAGGATTTCTCTACATAAACAGGCTCTCATAAAATCTCATCAATACAGTCTTAATGAAAGCGTCTATCATTGCTACATGAATTCATTGAGGATTTTTTCTCTCCAACTTTTATTGTTTAACAGATGTTTGTTCTCATGTCTAATTTTGGAAATGAATATAGCATTCAGGGAAGCAGTGTGCCTATAGAGATGCTTCTCAGAACTCTGAGCTATGTGCAAAACCATATATGCAAATGGGGTCCCTAAAATTGCGCTCTTGACGATATCCTATCAGGAAAGAGGCTTCAGTTCTGGATCTTACTAAGAACTAGACATAAAATTCCTTGTTGTATGATGCAATATATGTGAGAATAGAGAAGCAGCAAAACTAACTGATGAGGGTGAAAATTAAAATAGGTTTTGGCTATAGGGAATAATAACTTATGAGAAGAGAACATGAAGGAGTATTTTTGAGTAATGGAATAT
>RJWT010028718.1:0-15126 GCA_004365215.1 Cuniculus paca | reverse complement strand
ATAATCCTCAGTTTAGAGAATAAAATAAACTCAATATAAAATGCCTGAATGTAACCAAAGCTATTATCTGAAGAAAATTTATATCACTAAAGTTTTATGGTGTTGAATAAAAATGGGTTATACTTTAATTAAAGTGTTGAAATCAAAGAATAAACAAAATTAATGTCAAAAATAATAGAAAAAATTATAAAATAAAAGTAGAAATTACTGAGCCAGTAAAATAGTGCAAAGGGCAAGAGATAGTTCTTTGAAAATACAAACAACATAGAAAATAAATCTGTATTTTCCAACATTACATGAGATGTTTCCAGTCATCCAGATTTTAAACTATAGTTTAGGGTGGGAGCAGAGCTCAGTCTCCTAACTCAGATGCCTGGGTTCAACTGCTAGCACCACAAGTAATAATAATTAAACAAATAGACTACACCTTGCTAATTTCAAAAAATGGCAAACAATTCATGAAAAAGTTCTAAAAGTGGTACCTTATTTATAAACACGGATACCAAGTGAAAAATAAACCAAGCCCCTGCATCAATACTTTTCTCACCACACGCCACATAAAGTAGGTGAAATCTATCACTACCTGCTATATGCACCATGATCTGTGCCTTCCAAAGAGCTGTGTACACACCTCAGCCCAGACACACACAACTGCCTTCTTGGAAATAGACAAAGGTCCTCAGTGTGCAAAGGAACCTGTTCTTGGAGGGTTCTAGTCCCTGCCCTTAGCCCTGAAGGTGGGCACCCCTTTTAGGGGTCAATGACATTTTTGGCAGATTCTGTTTGTTTCCAAATATTTTCAATTGTCAAAATTCAGTCTGATGCAATTGAAAGCTTTAGTTTCATGTATCATTCAGCGTTCTTGCTTTTCCCAAAGCCGTGGAGCCAGACAAGAAGACAGGAAGTTCCTGTCACATCCCTCTCTTCCCCTGAGGTTATCTGCCCCCACCATGTTACCCCTGTTTTGGAGAGGCCACTCCTCTTCCTTGTTAATTGGTCCACCATGTCCTCAGAAACCCACCATCCAGCTACTAGGCCAAGCACACACACACACACACACACACACACACACACAGGAGATCTAGTTCTGCCTGCAAATCTTTCAGACTCCCCTCCTTTCCTCACTGTTAGTGACCTGTCCCACAGCCTAAAGGTTCAGTCAGTTATCTCCTGAGTAGCAATAATGAGCTCATGAACCATGCACAAGGTCCAGGTGACTCAGAGGTGACTCACAAGCTCTGATCTGCAGCTGGCCCCTCAGTCCTGCTCTGTCCTCCTCCACCCAGGCAGGAACTGAGCAGGTCATCAGTTCTGCCACCTGCAGTGATGTCCACACACAAGAAAGAGCCAGCCTCCCTTGGTCCAGTTTTCTAAGAATGCATCTCCTGTCACTGTCCCCTCCTTACAAACACTGCATCCTATTTGGGAATGACAATGTACAATGTATGTACCATTCTTGCCACCGATTGACGTGTTTTGAAATTTTGTTGTAGTTTTCTTTTCTTCTTCTTCATCTTTTTTTTCTTTTTTATCCTTGAATAAAATGAATTTGGGGGGAAAAAAAAAACCTGCATCCTCCCAAAGGCCCAGCCTTCAGCTGACTCTTCCTCCAGGGTTCTCTGCTCACACAGGCTGAAGTGAGGCACTTGGTGGTGGCTAGGGTTTTAGGGCCCATTGTGCTAAGATTTGCGACACTTTGTTCAGAAGTGATCCTTTGAAAAATATTCTCTGCTTTGGGCTATGATCAGTCCCCCAAATGAAAGGAAAAACTTCAGGTCAACATCCTAGTGCAAGGGTATGATGCATCCCCAATGCATCTAGGTCATCGCCCTAAAGCATGCAGCTCACGTCTGGTCCAGTTCAAGGCTCAGTAAACCCAAACAACGAATTGTAACTGACCCTGGTTCCCCTTTCTCTGGGTGTTTCATCTTCAAAAACCTTACATGCTTCTGGATTTCTGGGCCTCACTGCACCCTGAGCCTCTGCCTTGTGGGGCTTCTGACAGAGAGAGGAGTCACACACCCTTGCTAAACTGGTCTCTTCACCTGGAAATGGGGCAGCACATCATGACCACTGCAGAGTGGTGACTGTCAGGAAGGTGGCAATGCCAGGGCTGGGATAGAAGAAGTCCCTGATGGGGTCTGGCCACCCACATCCCACTGCCCCATTTCCTAAGGGGCTGCCTGTGTCCCCAAAGTTTTCTTACCAGCACCACCTGGCAACTCCGAATTCCTGGCAAATCTGCTTCAGAAAAGCCCATCATGCCTCTTGCTCCCGACGTGGCTCCTTCTACCTGCAAGTTGCCTGAGGGTAAAGAGCACCCGGTGGGATGGAGTTAAGAACCCAGAACTCAGACCCTAGAAAAAATCCTCCCAACACAGTGCAGGCTGCCTCTAACAGAAGGAAGAGGTAACCCCAGGTAGGGCAGCCCAAAGTCCCTGAAAATCAGAGCTGAGAGAACTGCAGCTTGGATGAAGGCAGTTCCGTGAGTGGCCTCAAGAAGTGGAGGAGCCTTGTTTGACACTGTGGCCCCTGCACTATGAAGGTCCAACCTAGGTTCACTGCTATTTAACTCCTTCTAGCACCTTCTCCCAGGCTTTTTACTAGGCTACCGGGAGGTCAATGACAAAATTAAAGAAATTAAAGAAAAGTTACAAAGAATCCCTGGAAGCTGACATCTACTACCTGCTGTATAATAACATTTACCTTCTACAGAACACACTTCGTGCTGGAAATGCAAACATGACACATTTCTAACCTTGCTTTCCAAATGGCCAACTTATGCCTGCAGATAGCTCATTGTCATAGGTGAATAGTTGCCTTCAGGAGCTGTGCCCATGTCCTCACACCCAGGTTCTATGCATGAGACATTATCTGGAAAAGGGTCCATTGTAGTTTGGATCCTAACTGTCCCCCTGAAGGCTCATGTACTACAGGCTTCATCACCAGCCTGTGACACTGTTGGGAGGTGATAGGACCTTCCAGAGGTGGAGTGGGCCTAAGGTAATAAGTTAGGTCATTGGGGTGTAGCCTTGATGGAAATATTAGAACCCTGCCCTGTCTCTCACTCTTGCTCTCGCTCTCTCTCTCCTCCTCCGTCTCTGTTTTCCAGCTGCAGTGAGGTCAGCAGCTTTGCTGTACCACACTCCCTCTGTGCTATGATGCTGTCTTGCCACAACTCAAAGAAAGGAGACCCAGAAACTATGGACTAAAACCTCTGAAACCGTGAGCTAAATAAATCTTTCCTTCTTATGAGTTGAGTTTCTTTGATATTTTGTCACAGCAATGGAAACCCAACTGACACAGACTTTGCAGACATAACTAAGTAAAGAATCTTTACATAAGATCATCATGGATTACCCAAGTGGCTCCTAAATCCAAGGACACATGTCCTTATGAGAGAGAAGAGAAGATGCATAAAGACAAAGAGTAGAAGACCATGGAAAGACAGAGGCAAAGATGTTAGTGATACAGCCACAAACCAAGGAACACCTGGGCCACTAGACACTGGAAGAGGCCAAGAAGACTTCTCCACTAGAGCCTTCAGAAGTAGCATGACCTTGCTGGTCGTGGTGGCACATACCTATAATCCCAGCACTGGGGAGGCTGAGATAGGAGGATCACTGTGAGTTTAAGACAAGCCTGCACTACATAGTGAGACCCTGCCTCAAATAAATAAACAAATAAAATAAAATAAAAAGTAGCATGACCTTGACATCAGACCTCTGAAGTCAGAGATCAGAAAATAAATTTTTGTTTTTTAAGCCACCAAGTTTGTGGTGATTTGTTGTAACAGCCAAAGGACACCAATACACCTATACAATGACATCAACATTATTTTTAAAATGCTACCACATATAGTAGAGAATTCTATGGGAGGGCTGAATCAGGAGGGTAAATGGGCTGAATACATGGGCAGTAATCCACAGAAACAACAGAATAGCTCTGGGCAAATCATAAATTGAGAGAAGCAGCTGCAGATAAAAAAAAAATGAGATCGAATCTCGAATGAAGCTGAAACTAACACATCGGGAACCTCTGCAAAAGATGCCACCTTTTCCAAGGATGCTGCTGGTTCTGAGACAGTGGATAAGGAGGGATTCAAGGGGGCCTGGAGATAAACTCTTGGGGTAACTCAAGATACCAACAAAATACCATCCAAGTGACCAGTGCCTCCTTCCTATGGCAGGAAGTAGATCAATGGGGCTATCAACCCACAGGAAGGGGCAGTGAATGTAAGTTCCTGGTCAGGACCTGAATTAGAGGGAAGTCTCCACACCCTGAGACAGGTCCACTGGGCAATGCCCCCTCACCCCAAACTCCCTGGAGGTAACATTCACAGACATGCAAACAGGAACTCCATATCCAGAAATTAGCATACCAAATAAAAGAGGGGATCACATGACCAAGAATCACTAATAATTTAAGTAAAATGAATAGCAAGAAATAACTATCACTGCACCTTGAAGAACTGACACAAAAACGCAGAACATTTCATCATCGCCTATCCAAGGTCTATTGCCTATCTCTGCGTTTCTGTTACTACCAGAGCTCTCCTTCACTGATTGACCCAACTAATTCCACTTCTCAAATACAGCCAAGGATGTAGATGAGGCAGGGAGAAGAGGATGGCCCTTGGGTGTTTCTATGTCTGTTAGGTACGCTATCCTTTCCTAATTATAGCAGAGCCGGCTGCCTTTTAATAATCATCATTCTCATCTTAATTCATTTTAGAACCCCTGATTGTAGCTGGGCCTGTGGCTGCCTAGGAGAGGAAATACACACTACAGCCTCCCTAGAGGCCAGGGATGGCCTCATGACCAATCTTTGAGCAGGGTCGTGTAATCAAAGGTGTCATGAACAACTTCCAAGATAAAACCATAAAGCAAGAGCTCGTCTCCTCCTCATCTTCCACTTTCTTGCTACCTGCAATAAAGAAATGATGGCTGTATCTCAAGCAGCCATGTTGGATCACATTGAGAGAAGCACATACTTTGTTCTGAGCAGCAGATCAAAACGATAGATAAGTCTCAGTTCCAGACACTGTGAGGTGGAATGTTGGACCACCAGATTTCATGCATATAAGAAACAGACAAGCTTCATCTTTAAATTGCTATAATTTTGGAATATTGATATACACATCTATGTAATGCTATTAAAGACATCAATCCTTCCTTTTTTTATTCTGTTATGTTCCTTCTAGACAGAATGAGTACCCAATGTTAGGTCCTGCATGCATGACAATACACGATAAAGAGATCAAGAGCCTGGCCCCCCACACACCACAGCCCTAGATGCTCTTTTTCTGACTTTTTATGATTTTTTTATATTTTTTGTTGAAGTTACAGTTTGTTGTGGTTTCTATTACTTTCAACTGAATAAAAATCCTGTCTAATATATCTCAAAGGAAAAAAGGCTGAGGGACAAAACTTTATTCATTTTATCTATGAAATAAGAACAGGTTGTTCTGAAAATGAGCCAATTATAGGACTTGATTTGAAAATGCAAATGGATAGATCACCAGCTGAATGGACATCACAGTAGAACAAATTAATGAGTGAAGACAGCAAATCTCCTGGATCACAACTGACACAGGACAAGCAATGGAGAAATAAGCACAGTTGTGTTTGCTTCTGCAATAACAAGTACCATGAGGAAGATGGTGTGAAAAAAGAAGTGACTTTCAATGATGGCAGCCAGAAGTTCAGGATCAAAAGGTGGCACGGCTGGTTCCTTCCAGGAGCTGAAAGGAGAACCTGTTCCATGGCTCTCCCAGCGTCTCATGGTTTGTGGGCAGCCGCTGGTCTTCCTTGGCTGTACAGAATCACCCTGACCTCCACCCCCTTACTCACAGGAAGGACTCCCAATGCAATTGCCTTGTGTCCAGCTGTCCCCTTTTTATACAAACACTAGGGGACAGCTAATTAAGATTCTCCTCCAGCAGTTGTGTTCCCATAAATGCACCAATATGAGCAGCTATTCACACTCAATGCCATGTTCACACAAGCTAAGGAAGCCAGGAGAGAGACCACAGTGCCTGGCTTTAATATAATAAAGAAAGGACAAATTGAAGAAGGCAAGAAGAAAAGGTTGCCCACACCACCCCTCCCCCAATGCCAAGCTGGAGGAGGTAGAGGGGATTCAGCCTAGACTTTAGACCTCAACACAGTACTAGGCCACCAAAGTGAGAACCAGTACTAGGCAGAACCCCATGACCCATGGCCCTAGGCCATTATCCCCAGACTGAGCCACTGCACCCATGTTAGCCACAGGACTAACCTGTAGCCTCCACCACTACTCTCCCAGTCTTGAGCAGCAGAGCAAGGAGCAAGACACCACTTAAAGGGAACAGGGCAGAAAAGGGAGCACAGGACATTGCCTAGAAGCTCAACTGGCCTGCTGTGGTGAGACTCAGTACCAGGCAGAGCCCAGGGCTCCTATCTCCAGGCCAGTGCTCACAGACAGAACCCCTGGCACCAGACACAGCCTGTAACCTGGTAGGAGAGGCTCCTTTTTCAGTCTGCCTCACTATGTATCAGCCATAGCCTGAGCCCATGGCTTTGCTTCCATACCTGTGAAGACCCTGCAGCTGTGCGACTCAGGTGTGAACCAGCTCAGCATCAGCCGAGGCAGCCCAGACACTGTCTCCACCACACGACACTCAATCTTGCGCAAGGAACAAGACTACCTGCTGGGGAAGGAGGATAGGAGCTTAAACACAGAACTTTGTTTTCTCAGTGAAATAAGCCTAATGTCTCCTATTCTTCAACCAGTGCCCATTTATTGGGAAACTCTGGACCCACCTGGGGCCAGGCAGAAAACTGCGACCCGGTCAGTCAGACTTTTTCCTGGCCAGCATCACCTGTGGCTTGTTGCAGGCATCTCTGTCCAGGATTCCACCTTAGCAGCATGGACCTTGTGCCTGCCCCATGCTGCACTGGTCTTGGAGGGCTGTGGACTCCCGTGTGACTCAATGTTACAGCACTGGAGGCTATGAGACTGTCCAATCATTCCTCCCGATCCCTGGGAAGCGCAACACAGCTAATTATCTGCTTGGAGGAATAAAATGGAGCTAAGCACCAAGTCTTCCACAAAGGCCTGGGGCCAGTCCTGCTTTTGTAAGGCTCAGAACTTGGGAGGACTCCACAATGCTTAGCCACAAACCAGTAACCAAGGTCAAGAAGTCTACACGTACCCTGGTCCAAGGTGGAAGGTACGGGCCAGACTATCTTTTTAGGCATAGCTGATTCTGAGCATGCCAGCTGTGGAGTTGGGACACACCTGGGCTTTAGTCACCCTTAAGTATTGAAACTGCAACAATACACCAACAGCAGAATTAGAGCAAACATAGATTTACACTGCCATCTAGTGCTCAAATACTGAGAGGGACCATAGGCTCAGAAAGTAAGCAGCCTACCCAGACTTTGTGGAAAGATAGGCGCAATGCCAGGTCATGTACACTAGTAGAATAAATACATAATCCTCCAAAGTGTAAAAGCTGCTTGCTTACGCTGGCCAGGTGGCAGTCATTTTGCTGACCCTTAGTGTGTGTGTCCCTTTATTTTCCCTTTGCTTGCAGAGCCCCTACACCTGGCACCTGAACAGGGACTCGACAATGGAGATGTCTGCTGTGGAAGGTGACTTGCCTTGGCTGTGTTCCTGGGGTGGAACACGGCCCCGCCCGCACATCTACTTCACTTTCTTAGGAAAATCCCTGGGTAAGTCATGGGGAATTCCCTGTCTGAAGCACAGCAGAAACATAAGGCAGAACTGCTCTTTCTCCTTAAGAAGGTGGGCCATGTTACCCCTGAGTGTAATTTAGTACAACTTTTGTGACAAATTCATGATGATTGTCCTTGGTATCCTGAGGGAGGAACTCTCATTATGGAGGATTGGGAAAAGATAGGCAAACTCGTTGGAATTGATCTGATTGATATTGTTTTACCACATACCAAGACTGACTTCTCCTTTTTGTTGTCCTCTGCTATTTCTCTTCAAGTCCCTTTGGCTGACTATGTTGGCTCCATTTCTTTCAAAACGCCCCCAGACCCAGGCTGGCAGGGACTGGTGCCCTTGCTGACCTGGGGAAGAGGGAATGCTTCTGTGTTACCCCCAACAGGCCCTGTGTGGATTCCTGCTCATTGTGTTCGCCCTGCATGGAATGTGTTGGCACCATGGGCTGTACAACCTAATTCCACAGTTTCACCTCTCCCTGAATCAAGCCAGGCCACCCGAGACAATGACTACTGAGTGGCCTGGGGTAACATGAAGGCACTACTCCAGTCTGCAGAAGACTTGCTCCATGCATCTGAAGAAGAACCAACTCCTGAAAAACTTCTTGCTGTGGTATTTACCAAATTGACAATGAACTCTTTAATTCTCATTTGCATTCTGCTCCTATGTGTTTTGCAGCCCACCATGGGGACCTTAGAGTCCCACGACCTCAAGGAAAGATTGGAATACAATATTTGGGTTCAATTGGCAAAGATAGCTAATGTCTCTCATTTCTGTCTTGCTCAAAAGATAGAAATGAAACACATTGTCAGGTCCTGTCTTATTCCAGTATGCAAGAACCCCGCCTTTCTAAGTATTTACACCATTTTCTCCACTATTCCAAACAAAACTGTAACATATGTGACTTTCCAAATTGGGGCACTCCCACCTTTAAAAAATCTGGTAATGCTGTTAAAATGTTCACTCCATATGTGACAACTTGAAATGCCTCATGTGCTCGTATTGAAAATTGTACCACTCAATTGTTTTTACCTTCTTCATAGTACTTGGAATTGTTCTAGTTATGAACCAATAGTGCACAGAAATGGACACGCTCCTCTTCCTGCTGGGTGGTTCTTTTCATGTGAAGAGTATACCTTCAATTATATCCCTGCAAACTTATCTCACAACACAAAATGTTGACTTAGCTGCCTTACTATATTGTTGCCTTCTCCTGAATCTACACTGTCTCACACCAAGCGGTCTACAACTGGTCTTACTGACCTATTTGAGGACTTCTCTATTAGCCTGTTAACCAAAGCAGAATTTTATGCTTTAGCTATTTCTTTGGTTGGCGTGCCTGCCCTAGCAGCCAGGGCCAATCGCAATGTGAATGCACTAACCTGTCTTAAGACAAAACAAATTAATTATACTTCCACAGCTTTGGCATTATTAAACAAAGAACAAACTGAACACCAACAAGCAATTTTAGATAATTGTGCTGCAATTGGCTATCTACTTCTATTACATCATCATGGTTGCAATGAAATTGCTCAAATGTGCTATTTTAATTTGTCTGATGAAAGTAAATCCATTAATGAGAAACTTCATGATTTATGAGAACTCACCAAACAAATACATGTGTCCCAAGGACTCAATACTGGATTATGGAATTTCCTTATGAGATGGTTACCAGATATCCATTGACTAAAACAAATGTTTCTTTATGGTATTATCCCTATCTGTTTAATCAGTATGGGATGCCTTGTACAATGCATCCAATCCCTATATAAAATGTTCATACCCGAAATATCAGCTTCTAATGTGGTAAGAAAACTTAAACTAAAGGAAAAAGTGGGAGATGTAGAGAGGTTGCACTGACTCCATTTTGTCCTGGACACATCAGTTGACAGTGTCTTGGTAAAAAGTGCAGGCCTTGAAACATCCCCTCCAAATAAAAACATGAGGTCCCATAAGACCAAGAAGGAACCAAGTTATAAAATCTAAGCATGCACAGTATGAGTTTCTTTGTTCTTTATCTCAATAAAAGCTGCTTGCTTATGCAGGCCAGGTGGCAGCCATTTTGCTGACCCTTGGTGTGTGTGTCCCTTTATTTTCCCTTTGCTTGCAGAACTCCTACAGCTAATGGATAGAAAGAACCAACATTATGAAAATTTTTCCCAAAATTTTTATACAGATTTAATGTAATACAAATCAAAATACCATTAGCATGCCTTACAGAGCTAAAGAAAACACTCTTAAAATTCATTTAGAACCAGAAGAGACCTAGAATAGCAAAATCAATTCTCGGCAACAAAGACAAGTCAGATACATCACAATCCCTGATTTGAAATTATGCTACAAAGCTATTGTGATAAAATTGGCATAGTATTGGCAAAAAAAAAAAACAAAAAAAACCAGACCTTAGGATCGGTGGAACAGAACAAAAGATACAGACACAACTCCAAACACACTCAGCCACCTTATCTTTGACAAAGGGGCCAACCATGTTCACTGAAAGAAAGTCTTTTTAATAAATGGTGCTGGAAAAACTGGCTTTCCACATGCTGAAGACAAGAACTAGACCCATGCCTATCACCATGCACTAAACTGAAGTCAAGATGGATCAAGGATCTAAATATTAAAACAGAAACACTAAATATACTGGAAGAGACAGTAGGTAGAAATCTTAACATAGGTATAGGCAGAGAGTTCATGAACAAAACCCAGACCACACGGGAAGTACTACAAAAAAAATCACCAAATGAGATCTCACCTTACTAAAATGCTTTTGCACAATAAAAGAAATCACCAACAAAGTGAAAAGATAACCAACAGAATGGGAAAAATTATAGCCAGTTGTCCCTCAGACAAAGGACTGCTATCTAGAACATACGAAGAACTGAGAAAAATCAGATCCCCCAAATTTAAAGACCCAATCCAAAAATGGGCACCTGAGATGAATGTGTACTTTTCAGATGAAGAAATACAAATGGCAAATAAATATATGAAAAAATGTTCAACATCATTAGTCATCTGAGAGATGCAAATTAAAACAACACTGAGATTCCACCTCACCCTGGAGAGAATGGCTATTATCAAGAAATCAATTGATAACAAATGCTAGAGGGGCTGTGAAGATAAAGGAACCCTTCTCCACTGTTGGTGGGAGTGTAGACAGGTGCAACCATTGTGGAAATCAATGTAAATATTCTTCAATAAACTAGAATTAGAGGTCCCATTTAAGCCAGGTATTCTCCTTCTGGGTATCTTCCTGGAAGAATTAAAAACATCATACCACAGCAATATATGCGCACTCATGTTTATAGCAGCACAATTTGTAGTAACTAAATCTTAGAAACAACCCAAATGCCCATCAACTGAGGAATGGATAAAAAAAGACGTGGGGTTTTTTGGGAATTTTTTTGTATAATGGAGTACTACTCCACCATAAAAAGGATAAACTTGAGGCTTTTATAGGTAAATAGATGCAACTAGAGACTATACTCATAAGTGAAATAATCAGACCCATGTGTGTAAACATTGTATAGTCTCACTAGTGTGAGAAGCTGAACAAATAAATAGGACCCAAAATGTACAATAGATATTGTAAATTGGGAAGAAGCTGTTCAAAAGAAAAGAGAGGGCTGGGGGTATAGCTCAGTAGTGCAGTGCAGTGCCTGCCTGACAAACACAAGGTCATGAGTTCAATTCCCAGTACCAAAAAGAAAATAAAAGAGAGACTGTGATGGGGGGAAGAGGAAAGGAAAGGAAAAGGAAAAAAATTATATGTACATAATAGCTTATGTAGATATACTGCTAGTTTCTCTTAGTTCATTGAAAAGGAAGGTTGCTAATCCTGTTTGGACAATATCTCATGCTTATATCTTGTACCCTGAGTAACTACTCTGAAGATAACAATATGCAATGTATTAATTATTTTTCTTCTTTTTATAATTAAAAAAAGAAAATATCAGAAGGTATAAAACTCATGGTAAGAGTAACTATACAGAAATTTTAAATGTTTTAATATTGTAAACATGGTATGTAAACCATTCAAATATTTAACATATGACTAAAAACAAAATAATAATTATAGTAAAATATTAAGATACAGACAATATAAAAAGCTATAAAATGACCCTTGCAAAATTCAAGCCATCCAAAAATTTTTTAAAGAGAACAGAACAAAACAAAACAGAATTGAGTCAAACACAACATAGCATTTCAGAACAGAACACTGCAAGCAATATAGGTCTTCAAAACATAACAATAGGAGATTAACAATGGCTACCCTAGTGTCTCTTGCCTTCTTTGAAATGGTTATTCATACATTTACTGGCAATAAACTCAAACAAAACAAAATAATATGAAGCCAGATTTAAAAAAAGAGTGAAAGCATTACAGGCCTTCAAATCAGACAACAAGAAACCAACAATGGCTACTTTAATGTCCCCTGTTTTCTTTGAAAGAGCTGTTCCTATCTTCTCACATATTGGAATCAAATAGTAGAAAAGAGACTTAAACCAATCAAATCAAAGAATAAAAGCACCATTGGACTTCAGAACCTTTCCTCCATATTTACGGGAATTTTGTATCTTATTGAGTCTTTCAGTTTCTTACACTAGGGAGATGATGCAGTGTTTACACATGTGAGTTTGGTTTATTTCACTTATGAGTATGGTCTCAAGTCGCATCCATTTACCTATAAAAGCCTCAATGTGATCATTCTTTATAGCTAAATAGTACTCCATTGTATAAAAGTACCACATCTTTTTTATCCATTCCTCAATTGATGGGCATTTGGGTTGTTTCCAAGATTTAATCCATCCAAATTTTTATTAGTATTTTTTCCTTTTTTTTTCTTTCCCTATCTTTATAATCAATCTTATAAAAATCCGTATTAAATTACTAACATTTCAAAATACCTTGTTAAAATCAAAGACTTTTTGTAAGCCTCATGGTAATCGCAAAGAAAGTATCTGTAATTGACATACCAAAAATAATAAGCAATCAAAACACACTACTAGAGAAAATTACTTAACCACAAAGGAAAACTGGAATAGAGAGAGAAAGAAATAAACTACAATAAAACTACAAAAAAGCTACAAAATATCAATCATAAACTCTTAACTAGTGATAATGACCTTAAGTGGAAATGAGTTAAAAGTTCGCTATTAAAAGAAATAGAGTGAATGGATTTAAGAAAATAAGACCCAACTATACACTCCTTAGAAGAAACTCATCTCACCTCTACAGATGCACATAAACTGAAAATGAAGGGTTGGAATAAGACTCCATGCAAACTGGATTCAGAAGAAAACAGAAATATCTAGATAAAACAGATTTGAAATCAAAAGCAACAAAAAGAGACAAGGAAGGTCATGATAGATTACTAAAGGAGTCAATCCAGCAAAAGGAAATAAACCTACACACCCAAAGTCAGAGCACTCTAGTATATAAAGGAAACATTAATTTACCTATAGGGAAAGGTGGACTACAATACAATAATAGTAAAGGACTTTAACAACCCACTTTCAGCAATGGACAGATCACCCAGACAGAAAACCAACAAATAGTAGAGCTCACTGCACGTTAGACCAAATCAATCAGACAGCTACAGAACATTCCATCCAGCAGCTGCAGAATATACATTCTCAACAGCACAGGGAACATTCTCCAGTATAGATAATATTATAGGCCACAAAGTAAATAAGTCTCAACAAATTCTAAAAAACTGAAATCGCATTGAGTATCTTTTCCAATCACAATACAATAAAACTAGAAAGGAATAACAGCAAAAATTTTGGAAACTATACAAATACATGGCATTTAAACAGCTCACCTCTAGAAAGCCAGTGGGATCAAGGAATAAACTGTTTTAAAATGTAAGATTTCTTGAAACAAATTAAAATAAAAACATACCAAACCCAAAGAGAAAGTATTACTAAAACAGAAAGTTACAGAAGTTAAAACTTGTATCAAAAAAGCAGAAAGATCTCAAATAATCTGCTGTTGCACTTCAAGAAGTTAGAAAAACAAAAATAAACTTAAAATTAGTAAAAAGAATAATAATAAAGATCAGAGCAGAGATAAATGAAATAGAGGCCTTAAAAATACAAAAAATTAAGAAAATGAAGAGCTTATTCCTTAAAAAAATAAACAAAATTGACAAACTCTTAGATAGACTGTGAAAAAAAGAGAAGACCCAAAATCAGAGTTGAAAAGGGGATACTACATGATTTGGGATAACAAGAAACAGAAAGGATCCTTAGCAGCTACTATAAAGAAGTGTACCACAACAAATTTGATAACCCAGAAGAAATGGACGAATTCCTAGACACAAATATCTTACCAAGATTGAGTCCTGGGAAATAAAAAACCTGAGCAAACCAATAATGAGTACAATGAGATCGAATCAGTAATTTTAAAAAGTCCTCCATAAAAGAAAAGCCCGGGACCAGAACTCTTCACTGCAGAATTCTATCACACATTTAAAGGATTAACAAAAATTCTTCTTAAATTATTCCAAAAAAATCAAAGGAAGGAAATTCTTCCAAACTCATTCTACAAGGCCAGCATTACCTTGACACCGAACTGGAAGCCAAGTTTCTCTTTAGCAAACAGTGAATGCTACAGGTCAATATTCTAGATGAATAAAGATAAAATAATCCTCAACAAAATACTAACAAATTGAATCCAACAGCACATTTGGAAGATCTTCCACTGTGATCCAGTGGGATTCATACCAGGGAAGCTAGCATGGTTCACCATACACAAATCAATAAATGACACACTGAATCAACAGAATGAAGACAACTGACCCCCAGAGCAGAAAAGCAAGCCTAGTCCTACTCGGGATTAGGGCCCAGCATGACCTCATCTTAACTAGTTACATTTGCAACAATACTGTTTCCAAATAAGGTCACCCTATTTTCACCTCAAGGGCACTGGGGGTTAGAACTTCAACACACATCTTAGAAGGAACGAAACCTAACGCATAACAGCAGCAGAAGATAAGGAGAAAAGAGAAGGCACAGTACTCCTATCACAGACATTCTAAAAAGTGAGAAGAGAAAGAAATAACAAACAGAAATATTTTTAAAATAAGTAATGGTAGAAAATCCCCCTGAGCCAAAAGATGACACGAGCACATAGGTAGAAAGAATACACTGAATGCCAAAAACTACAGAAAAAGTAGAAACTCACTTATCAAGTGAGGACAAAATGTGACAACATAAACTAAGATGAAATATTTTTAAACACCAAAGAAAGTTAAAAATGTTATAAAATGACAAAAATTAGGTCACAGTAGACTTTGTATCAGCACTACTGGAAAAAAGACAACAACAAAGCAATATGCTCAAAAGTTTTAACAGAAAATCATTTTGAACAATCATCAAGCAATAGGAA
>RJWT010028717.1:0-15135 GCA_004365215.1 Cuniculus paca | reverse complement strand
GTTAAGCAAGGTTTCCTTTTTTTGAAATCAGCAAATTTAGACACTTAAAAAATTTCTTTCTCTATCCCATTCAATTATTCTTCATATCACTTGATATATATTAGGCAATTTAATGAGAGCTGCATATTAGACTTTTTAGCCAGAGAAAATCTTTTTTTTTGAATAGCAAAATAGTAATAAGCCTCAAATATATACTTTTATATGTAATTACTGCTAAAATTTAATATTAAGATTAATTTTGTTCCATATGCAGAATTACAAATTTTATTGTTAGACTTCCCATGGTGATAAACTTGAAATATCAGAAATAGCTCTTGGAAATTAAGGTATGTATGTCTGCCACAAAGGTCAGTCCAAGGCAGCAGTGGCAAATCTATGGCAGGTGTGTTACTGTGTTTTCCCTTAAGACAAAAGATGTTAATGTACAGTATTTTTTGTTTTTGTTTTTGTTTTTGTAAACTAAAACCTCAGTATTAAGGTTTAATTGCAGTGTTGAGACTTTGCAATAAATAAGTGGGTTTGGGGTTGCAGTTTGGTACTAGGTCTCTAAAAGGCTTGCTGTCCCTGGTCTAGGCTTTATAACAGCAACATGTCATATTATCTAAAAGATGCACACTTAATTTGGAATGGGGAGGGGGGACCAAGTCTCCTTCCCAGAAAAGTGCATATAAATGGCCGGCAAATGCAAAAACAGATACAACCCTCTGTTTTATTCCTCCTCTCATGTTCTTCCAAAGTGTCAGAGATATTAACAATTCACATAGATTTTATTTTTTCTAAGTTGTCAGTAAAGAAATATGAAAAATGAAGAAATATCCCTTAACATTTCAGTCTCAGTTCAGCAAGAGATGTGATTAGTGACTATAACTGGAATAGAGGTCACTGTTCATCCTGCCACCTGTCAGTGCAGGGCACCAGGGCATCTCTGTGACTGCTAACTCTTCCCTGCTGCTAGAAGGAGGGAGGCTCTGCCATGGAAACCAGAACACAGAGAAGCTGCACTTCTTACCCATGATAGGATGCAGTTCCAAAAAGTAAAGCAAGGTTTGAGGTTATTACTTTATTCAAGATACTTTAACAAACAGAAGGAAAGGAATACTTTGAAAAGCCTGGGTTTCATGCAGTTTTTAATGCTAAAAAAATTCTAACGCAAAATAATTTTTACAGGAATATTTCTGTCACACGATGCACAATAATCAGGGATAAAGTAGGGATGTATACATGAAATCTATTTATAATCCAAATAGTTCACTATAATCATCAGCTCTAACCCTCATCTCCAAGTTCTTAAGTCACTGAAATGCAGCTGTAATGTCTCAACAGTGTCAATCTTTTCTGCTTTTCAATAGAAATATTAATAAACACTGTAGTTGTTAAAGTTAACTTGGCAGAAAATAAAAAAGTACAAAATAAATTTAATAAATTTATTCTATTTAATAAAATAGAATAAGGACAAGAGAATAAGTTATATAGAGGATATCTAGATATTTTCAAAATTTTGAAATTGACAGGAATAAACCATACTACATAACCAATAGCATCAAACTAGCATATGAACAGATTTATAAACAGATGAAAAAGATATTTCCCTTTCCAGCCTTAACTGATATAAAAAAGGAGTATATATTTTGATATAAAAATATTTTTTTTAGCATGGACTTCACTTTGTTATTCATTTTGTGGTTGAAACAAATGTCTATAATTTGTGAATTCACTTAAGGTAACATACAAACTGGAGTGATAGAATAAATTATGAGATGAATTTTGAATAAATGGCATGCTATGTCTGTGCATATTAAATGCTAAATTCCTATTGGCACCAGGACTATGACAGGCGGAAGTACAAGTAAAGTAGAGGAGATAAAAGAAAAAGATGTCTGGAAAGTCTGAAAAGCAGAGATAATTAACTGAAATAAAGACCATTTGATGAGAGAAAAAAAAGAGGTGGAAAATGGGTAGTATTAAAACAAGCCACAGTATCAAGCTAAAAAGGCAGCAGAGGGGCTTCAGGGAGGAAGCGACCACAGAGGAAAAATACAAATATAGTAAGAAAAGGTGAGAAATTCGTGAAACGCAATGGACCCCAGCAGAGTTCAGACTCATGAGGAATGAGACTGTCTACTTCAGTAAGTAAAATGTCAAGCAGTTGAGAACACAGAGAATATTTATAAAGTAATGTTCATACATACCCTTTCAAGTAATGAAAGTGTAGCTTTTAGAGCACCTTCAGGTCGTCCAAAGGGAAAACAGTATCTTTAAAAACAAAAGAAGAAACAAAAAGGTCAAACATGCAAAAGCTAAGAGCTAAATGATTCCCACTTATGTTACTTGGCAATGGTGAAGCACCATAAAAAGAGGTTAAAATGGCATCAACACACTCAGGGAAATGTTACCTGCCAAAGTTCAGCTTGCCTTATGATTTCGGAGCTTTAAGCAATAAACGTACTAACTGTGATGAAAAAAAGCTACTAATGTTTTGATGATTACAAGAGCACAGTCGAGAAAGAATCTTAAGGATCATGTATAAAGAGACAGTAAGTATTACCTAACCACTTCCTACTTAAGGTTTGTGGCTATTTAAATTGTGCAAGTACATGAAATGTTGTCTGTCACTGCCTATATTAATATGGGACTGAGGATGCAACATATGATACACACATCGGTTCTCACTCAAAAAGTGCCAGCTCTCCCCTTTCCTGCACTTGCCTGGCTAATACAGTGTCTAATACTTCTGCTTCCCCATGCCATACATATGAATCCTCTACAGTTCTCTGTGGACAGTTACTTGTCCCAATTATTTTTTGTTTTATATATTTTAACTACATAGCTACTAGAGAATAGGTAATAGGGATGTTCTGAAATCAAGCACAGAGGCTGGGAGAACAACCCAACTCTTTCTAAAGTCAGTTGCTCCAAGATGGTAATGGGTTTATTGCTCTTTACAGTCCCTCTTTATGGCATTTTCCACAAGGAAGGCGCTGGACAGAGAAGTCCTTGCTGTGTTGAAACAGGTGCGCAGTGCACCCTCTTTCAGGCCTGCAGCTCCCCAGGATCAAGTCTAAAGGTAGCTGGGTAGTCCTTAGGCTGCCCACTTGCTCTGACTTAGAAATCTGTAAAGTAATGATGGTGCTTGAAGCTTATTCATCTTTGTGTCCTTTTCCGTTATTCAGGGAGTCAGTGGATATACTTCCTCAGATACACAGCCATTTCAATGGTTTCCCGTAAAAGGGTACGTAACACGTTTTAAAGTTTATTTTATGAAATCAAATTTCAAACAAAAAAAAGATTGTTTTTCTCCTTTCCTTTTAAAACAAAGCAATAATTGAATTTATCTCAGGGTTGGGTTTCAGTTTCATTAGTTTCACTCATCACAGATAAATGCAAATGAGCACTATATAAATTTTTCTTTAGACTATTTGTGATTTTAATTACAGTTAAAGAATTTTGTTACTTTACATTGCCTTTATGTAACCTATTATTTGTCCCCCTACAAAGGTCATAACTAATTTATTTTAATAGAATTGTCTTTGTGTAGTGGTACATTTTAGAGCATTAGCAAATTAACAAAATAGCTTTAATCATTCTGTATACTATAACACTTAATCCACCTTTAAATAAAACACAAATTGGGTTCTTGTAGTTCCCTCCCCCTGCTTAATCTTTTCAGTGTATTTGCATAATCCATCCATTGTCTTTCCTATTGTTTATTTCCATTAACCTGTAGGTGACACATTTTATGAATGGAATGTTACTGATCCCCAGATTACATTTAGCATTTCGGAGCTCTGAAGTCCCACTGGGTATGTTCTGCATTAGCATTAGCTGCCCATGATGTGTAAATAATTCAACACATTTACAAAGTACAAGTAATCCTGAATCAATAAAGTACAGAAAATAACTACACAGAAGCTTAATTAATCTTTACAAAACAAGTTATAAAAGAAGGGAATAATTTTGTTCTGCTTTTCAGGATAAATATTGTCGGTTTTTACCACTCCACTAGCTCTGTAACGGTAAGGCAAAGAGGAAAACACTCAATTATCAAATAAAATTCAACCACATTTAATACCTAATCTGAATAAATTAAAGTCAACCTCATTCTCGCTTTGGTAAATTAATTTCACAGATAAATGAGCCCCTGTAGACCTGTCCAATGATTATGCTCTTTCTTTTCCTTATGCATTTTTAGATACAATATTTATTTTTATCAAATTTATACCTGCATATACACTAAAGAGGAAACTTCTAAAAGGCTTTTTAATGAAAACTGGAATTCTCTTATATTCATTCTATTCTGTATAAAGTAATCTGGATTTTCTAGACAAGTCAACCTTTAGCTGATCATTCTGGATTAAATTGCATATCCCTAAATTGCACTCTAGTATTTCCACTTCTTGATCTTTCAGTTTTAGATATTATTCTACTTACTTTTTACCAAGGGAAAGAAGTCCTTAGTATTTATAATGTTTGCAGTGCTGGGGATTCAAATTGGGGCCTGTACAACATTGTGCGAGTACTCTACTACTGAACTACAACCCCAAACCCTGCATATACTTTTAAAGATAACTATTTAGAAGTGTATAGATAATGAATTGTGCATTTGTAAAATACACAATTTCATAAATTCTTTTTTTCTGGCAGCACTAGGAATTGAACTTAGGCAAACACTTTAATCACTGAGCTACATTCCCAGTCCTGTTTGTTTTGAGACAAGGTATTGCTAAATGACTCGAGCTGGCTAGAATTTCTGATTCTCTTACTTTAACCTCCTGAGTTGCTAGGACTACAGGTGGGTATGACTGTACACAGGTCCTTAAAGTTTTACATGTACTCATGCCTTGTGAAAACATCATACACACAAGGTAATGTATGACCTTCAGAATATTTCCTCCCTACACCAGGCAAACTCTGGTTGACTTTCCATCATTTAGATTAGTTAGTATATTTAGAATTTTAGGTAAGAAGAAATACATGATACATATTTTCTTCGGCTTGCCTGGCATAGTTATTTTGCTATGTACCCTTGCTGTTGTATGTTTCAACAGTAGGTAACTTTATATTGCTGAGTGGTATTCCACAGCATGGGATATGTCATTTATTCATTCTTTGTTGATAGTCATTTGGCTTATTTTGATGTTGGTTATTAGGAATAACCCTGATATGAATATACATATAAAAGTCTGTGCAGACATAGGCTTTCACTCTTCTTAGGTAAACTCCTAGGAGTGAAATAGCTGGATCCTATGATAGGATCTAAAATTTTAAGAACTTACTAAGAGGGTAAGAGCTTCCAAAGTGGGTTGTATTGCTCTCTTCTTTTTAATAGTTTAAGAGTTCATTTCTTCAGATTCATGAGAAAACTTACTATGTTCAATTTTTTGTGTTGTATATATGTGAGTGAACTTTATCTATACTACTAGGTACGTGGTGTTACCTAATTATAGTTTTAAATTACACTTCACTATTGAGTAACAATGTTGAATAATGCTTCATATTCCTCTTGCTATCATGCAAATTTGGTAAAATGTTTGTTGAAAATTTTTAATTGGTTGATTCATTTGTTTTTGGTTTGAGACAGGGTCTGGCTATTTATTTCAGGCTGGCCTTGAACTTCTGGTGATCCTCTTGCCTCAGTCTCCTGAGTGCTGGAATTACAGTACAGGCGTGCACCACCATGGACGACTAGATTCATAATTTACAGTTAAGTTTTAAAGTTGTATATACATATAGTATAAATAAAATAACCCCTTTTATGAGTTGTATTGTGTAAATATTTCTTTCTAGTCTGTGATTTTTCCTTTGATGATATCTTTGGACAACCAAAAGATTTTACTTTGATGAAGTTCAAGGTAATAGTTTTTCTATTTATATATTACAACTCCGGTATTTGATTTAAGTATCTTTGCTTAATCCAAGACACAGAGATTTTTCTCCTACATTCTCTAGGTCCACTATTTTGAGTGAACTTTTTTTTTATGTATGAGGTTTAAACTGACAACAGTTCGGATTTTAATGCCCATTAGTTTCAGCACCACTTCTGAAAATAGAAAGTATACTTTGCAAGTTGCCTTTGCATCTTCAATGAAAATCAATAGGATCAAAGCCTAGGGGTGGGGAGGGAATGAGGTAGGAGAGAAAAATCAAGATAGGGAAAAAAGAGACAGGACAATTAGAACTAAAAAAGTTGTACTTTTAATGACAACACTTTCTGTGACTCAGTCACTCAAAACAATCCACATCGGCATCCCCTTGGTTAAACCTATGCTCTTCTCCTTCCAGATTCATCACACCCCAAATTCCTTGGGAATACTGAAAGCCCATAAATCGGCTTAATTAAAAATTAAAGAACAAAAACTTGATCCTAAGAAAAAGGAATAGTGTGAAAGTATGCAGGGAATGTTTAAATGATCCACATTAAACAAACAAACAAAACAACAATAAAAACTGGGCCAATACTTGTAAAATGGGCTGGTATCCTAAGGGATGGATCACCTTTTCCTGGGGTTTCCCTCAAGAGAAGTAAATGTTCTGTGTTCCTGGAAATAAGGCACCTCTCTGTCTTGCATAATAAAAACCTTCCCATGCCTCTGACTAATCCTGAAAATTCTTTTGCTGTGATGGGAATCAGCAAATGTGCAGATCTATGCTAGGCTTAGGTTGAGTTAGGTTTCTTATCTCAGTTTCAAAAATTTCCTCATATCCTGTCCGGCGACAAATAGATCATTACATACGTATAAGGCTACTTTTTGACTTCCTCCACAATACTCTCTATCAATTACTATAATTTATACATGTTGGAATTGGGTAGTATCAGTGTTCCAGTCCTGTCTTTTAAAAAAGTTATTCTAAATAACTGCATTTACATGTAAATTTAGAATCAGTTTAACTTCTTCAATATCCTACTAGGACTTTGACTGCAACAGCATTGGACTGATGGATTAATTCAGGGAGAACTGACACCTTAAGTGTATTGAGTCTTGTGACTCTTGCATACAAACAAATACCTTTTATTTACATTTGCTTTAATTTTTCTCAGAAATATTTTGTACTTCACGTTGTATAGGTCTTACATATCTTTCATGAGATTCTCAGATATTTTATAATCTTGTTCCTATTGTAAATACTATTTGTAATTTCATTAAAAATAGAAATAAATTAATATATATTGGTCTAACATCATGAAATTTTTCTAAAATCAGATATTAGAAAATTCCTTTTTTATATTCCATGTAAGTTTCTTTATGGATGATCATGTCACTATTAGAAGAAAAACATTTCTTTTTCTTTTCTAATCTAGATACACATTTATTTTATTATTCCACTTTATCTGACTCAAAGTATTGGCTAGCATTATTTTGAACAGAAGTTATGAGAGCAAACATTCTTGCCTTATTTTTTATTTTAGGTGGAGAACATTGCCTTTTATTGTTATGAGTCTTTTAATTCCATGATGTCCAGAATAAATTCAAAATGTTTATGGCAATTTCTGTCAAATAAAGATATTACACTATCCCCACATACAACGTATTTAGTAGACCTGTCACTGTGATACTTCTGGCTCTTCCCTCAAAATAAAAATGACCACAAAAAGTAAATATTTTGAAACAATCAGGATATTATGGCAGCCATGACAGCAGAACTAAAGTACCCATGAAAGAGGACTTCCAGAACTGCTTCAGAAAGCGGCAGTAGCAATGGGATGTGTGTTACAAGTTGGGGGTAGTGTTTTGACGGGGATTAATGACAATGTGTCTTTTACTGTAATAAATTTTTAAAAAACTTTACACATTATTTATTTATTTTATCACACCTTATATGCTAGAGATAATGAAATCTGCTTGGATGATGGCTGAACATTTTCATTTTCCTTTAAAGATACTTGACCTCTATTCAAGAATGCAGGTAAATTACCTGGAAACACTTTGATCTATTTGACTCTTGATTTTAATTCTCATCAAGAGATGCCATGGCAGTGTTTATTTTAGAGTTAATCTTTTCATACTGCTGGGCATAACCCCACAAGTACTCTATCCAACAATGATGCCTATAAATTAGAAGGATTTCCACAAGTAGCGCAGACTGTAACTATTGCTGGGCCTGTGTTAGTGCTAGAGGTTTCCTACATTTCTTGTGTGTGGTTCTTTGCCAGACTTCAGTTTATTCACATAGAATTAAGGATTAATATTTATCTGGAGGCTCCAAGGAACTCTTTTCAAACACCTATATGTGTCTTCTCTCTTGCTGTCCTTTAGAAATGAGAAATGAAGCCTTTGGCTGCCCTGGCCTCAAGTCAGGGAGATTGGAGTTATCCCAATTTCCTCCTTCCCGGGCCACGGCATGGACAGTGAACAGGGCAATGAAGGGCTCACTTCATCTGTTTTCACCTCTTAGCAATCACTGTTATTCACTACCTTACATTTAGTGTTGTAAAAACATATTTTTGTGGTTTTTCAATTGTTGTAGTAAATAAATTCTTTTCACCTTGAACATTAGAAATTTTATTATTGACTAATTTTCCCACTGTAAACATAATTCTTGTCCTTTATCACATAGTTTACATAATTTTTAGGTGCTGGGCCAAAATTTCTTAATTATGTAGATGGCCTAGATGGAGACACAGTATTTACTATGATTACTTTTGTGCTCATGCTCCCCTGATCACTTTCTCTCTCTCATATATAAATATATAATAAATTTTATAATTTTTTTTTTTTTGGTTTCTGAGATAGGGTCTTGCTATGTGGTTGTGGCTGACCTAGAACTCACTGTATATCCCAAACTGAACTGAACTCACAGCAATCCTACCCCTCAGCCTCATGAGCGCTGGGGTTACAGGTGTGTGCCACTAACTGGCAACCTGCTCAATATTTTAATCACTAAGGCTTAGTTTTTAATTTCTCCCATTTACATATCTAATCTAATCCCAAACTCTCATACAACTGATTCAGTGTAACGAATACAACCCAAATTATTCAAGGTGGGTAAATCTCTTCTCAGCTTGTTAACATATTTGTCCATTTAGTCTATTTGAGTTTTCTGACCTGCTCCAGTAAGAGCTAGTTGTTCTCTAAGCTCAACTGTCACTTTGAGGGTTCTCTATCACCATTGTTTTCCCTTTTCTCTCTTCTGGATTTCCTGTTTCTGAGATCTTAAATCTTTGTTTCCTACTTGGTTGTGATCAATTCTACAATTTACCAAAGGAAAGATAGGAAGCACATTTTTTGATTGCATGTCTGAGAAATATCATTATTTTACCATCACACTAAATAAGAGCTTTTGTTGGTATGAGTTCTACATTGTAATGATTTTTTTCTCAGAATTTCAAAGCCCCAATACACTGTTTTCTGAGTATCAGCATTACTTCTCACATCAAAATAAAAGAACCAGACAGGTCTTTAAATTTTGTTCACTGCCTGATATACAGTAGGCACTAATATTTATAGAATAAATCATTGTTGAAAAAATAATTCTGATTCCTTATTCTCTCTGTGAAGCCTATTTTCTAGTTTGGGAAGATTTTATAAATAATTTTTATCCCCAAGTTTCTAAAAATTCACAAAAATGTACCCTGATGAGCAACTACTTTATTTTACTGTGCATTCAATGGCTTGTTTTTAATCTAAAAATTTAAGTCTTTCAACTGTGGAAATTTTTCTTAATCAAGTTCATTGCTAATGTGTTACCTCTAATTTTAACTTTTCTTAGGATTACTATTATTTTGATGATAAAGCACCTAGGGAGATACTTAATTTTTCTTACATTTTAGCTCCAATTTTCTTTATTTTCACTGTTGCTCTTCTTTCTGGAAACTTTCATTACTTTAATCTCTCTATAGTATGTTGTATCTTGTATGTAAGGCATATTCACACAATTTCTAAGAGCAAATATTTGTTCTTTCACTTTTTTAATTTTGCTTTTATTTTATATGTGCTCTATCTTCAAACTTCTCCAAGAAGACCAACAATAGATTTTTCTCTCATTTCCTTTTCCCCATATAATTTTTGTTTATTCCAAGTTGACTCCTCCTCCATTATTTCCCTGTATTGGGCTCCATCTTCCATATTAAACGCGTTTTTCAAATGTGTGACGATCAAGGTGTATGATAGTTTTCAAAAGTGCAGTATTAAAAATGTGAGTGGAAGTAATATGCATGTAGGTAGTGCTCATGGAAGATGGTCTTTACAGAGGGGGTGTTTGCCGGGAATGTTTGACTTGGAAGTCTTTGTTTTCCACAGCTTTTACATCTTCTGGGCTAGTCTTAGACCAGGGGAACACACTTGGATTATGGCTGCCAAGTACAAGCATGTCTACCTGCAGCATTTTGAGTCACTGATTCTCAAATTGCAGAATAGATCTTTATCTACCTTGGCATCTATCTTCAATTATTCCTGAAACACACTTCCCCTTCTTTATCCCAGTCCAGGTGTTTGAAAACGGTAAAAATTTCAATCTTCTGCCTGTGTAGGAAAAGAGGTATGGGGGTCTACATGTTTCTTGAGCAGATTTACCACAAATCCTTCTTCACTCTTATTTTCTAGGGAAGCTCTGTACCAGCAACGCCTAAATGTTTTGGTGGCTGCATAATGTAAGTTCAATTGCTTCTCTAGTTTCAACTTGCCAATCTGATTCTTTTTTTTTTCCTGGATGGCCAAGTTAGATATCATTGATTCACTTGACTTTCAAAATATTTCTTCAGATTTTCTTTTTGTTACTTTTTCTTCTTTCACTCTTGTTTTTGTAGATTTATGCCTTGAGAAGCACCGTTGTGTGGTATTAGGTTTTATAGGATGAGCAAGATACTATGTGTGTTCAGTATGCTTTTTTCATACCTTTATTTGTCATTGTCAACTTCATTGTCAGAAGTTCTTCATCTATATTTATTTTGCCTTACTATTTAATCTTTTGAAATTCATTTCAAGATAGAGTTGGGTCTAAAGAAATAAATTCCAATACAAGTTATTTATCATTCAATTTTTCCTTATTTAACATGAGTTCATAAGAAATTTATTTTCTCTCTACATTTTAGTATAAGTGGCTAAGTAAGATAACCTGGTAGAATTCTTACAATAGACCTAATGGATTTTTTAACGTATTATTTTTTAAAGTTTGTCAATATAGTTATCTAAAATTTCTTCTATTTCAATACTTTTTAAAAAATCTTGTCTTCCATAAACTCAGGAAACATAAAAGTGGTAAAATTTATGAAAACCCTATGAACATCCAAAAGGAACATAAGTCAGTTCAGAATGTTTAGACTAATTAGCTTCTTTCCTAGGTATGCCAAACAAAAAAGAAACATGGGCATCTTTAGAAAAATTATCCAAAGATTTTATATGTATAAATATATATACCACAGCAAAACAAAATTGCAAGAGAAAAGACACTAATATAATGAATTATGCATGCAACTACCGTTCCCCGAGTTACTGTATCATTTCCAGGTTGGGTAAGAAGCCTGAAGTGCCCCGTGGGATAGCTCTGATAGTCTAACTCAGTCACCATGATCCCATCTGAGTCTCAGAACTGAGGTATCTGGTGCAAGGGCTTTCACTGGCTTCAGATTTTGGGTGAGAGTTGGGCCTCTGATCTATCCAGGGAAAACTAAGTATGAAAGAAATTTTGCTAGGATATTCTAAGGAAACCTTGCATGATTTTAAGAGAAGCACAGAGATAGTTACTTTCTTTGAACACTGGTATGGATGGCTGTGAGGCTAATGAATTCTGCAGTCTTTCTGCTGCCAGTCTGGGGATGAAGCCATCTCGTAAAGGGAGACAGTAAGTCAGTTGGTGTGAAAATCCGCCCTGACTAAGATCAGCAAGCAAATGGGCATATAAATTAATTCATTGCTTATCTTGTGGAAGGATTATTATTACTTGTAACTGAAATCTTTTGTATAATCATCATGGAGATGCAGATGATTACTGATGTTCAATTGGATGATGAGCTCTGTCCCAACAGAAGTAAAAAAGGAAAAAAATTCCATTGACCTTCTTTGAAAGACACAAAAATACATTTAAAGGACAATTATACAACCCAACAGATAGTACTTTCAGTAACAAATACATAAACAGATATCCACAAATACAAAAACCTTTTTATGACTTGTTTATAAACTCAAAAAATTAGATGAAATATTAAATCTTAAGTATAGAAGTTGAACCTAGCTATGCCCTTGAGCACTGCATGTCTCAACCTAGCATTACCTGTCTAGCTTAACCACTGGTTATTGTGACGACAAAAACATTCCTTTATTCAATAACTGTTCTAAAGTGACAGTTTCAGCTTCAGTCGAAAATTTCTAGTATAAGGGAACAGATGCAGCGTGTGTGTGTGTGTGTTGAGAATTCTTTCAATGTCATTTTAAAATTATAGAGTCCAAGATCTTCATATTATAGATATGGACACAGAGTCTTGAAATGGCCATACATATAACATTTAAATAGGTAAACAGTAGTTTGGGGAAGTAGTTTTACCTAATTACTTTTTCAAGGAATCCACAAGAAATGACTCTAAATTACATAAATGCAATAGTGGACATCCTCTAAGACATAATACATTGACATGGTGACATTTTACAGGTAGAATGATAAAACAGGAAAATGTATTGGTATATTTGTGTTTCTATTAAGATCTTTTGAATTAACTAAAAGCAGCGGATAATACATTTATCTTTCACTCTGCAAGTGTTTCTTATTACTGATAGCTAATTTTTTGAGTAAGGAACTATGCTAGGTGTGGCTTGTGTTCTCACAGAATACAAATGGAAAGATAACAACTGGAGCAGTGGATGTCATAACTGTGCTACAAGTGACATCTGAAGAGTACAGACACTAACCGCTAAAAGGCTCCAGAACATTATTTGCTGCAATAGAGCAGGAATGGTTCCACTGTGAAGGTGGGATGTGAAACTCTCCCTGCATGGTGATATGAGAGGTGGAGGACAGTCACCAGAGGCAAGGTAAAAGAGTATGCAAGGATGGATAAATACAAGAATACAAAAGGCAAGCCAGAGGTGTAATGGAATGGATATTGCAAGGGGAATGGTCAATTTGAAAGAGCAGTGGATACTGAATGACAGGATGCAAGCAGACCACAGACTGAAGAATGCGGGTTACACTCTGTAGGTAATGGGGTATTAAGAATTTTTGCATAGTGGCAGGAAGATGTAATACAGAAATCTGTAAGGAAATGGAGGATTGAGTAAGATTAAAAAACAAATTGTAATGATGAATAAAAAATACACCTGAAATGGCTTATCTGATTTTCTAAAAGAGAAGACAATCTTTCTTTTATCTCCTCAAACCTCTCTTTTTCTTCCATTGAAACAGTTCCAATTCCATCGGGCCTGGAGGGGAAAAACAGAATTAGTAATTTACATTGATAGAGTCGATACTTTTGTATGTTTTATACAGGCACCCCATCCCCACACCCAAATAATTAAGGAAAAGGCAGGGCCAGGGATATAGTTCAGCAGCACAAGGGCTTGTCTGGCAAGCACAAGGTCCTGAGTTCGATTACTTGTACAAAAAAAAAAATGTAAAAAGGTATATAGGTCCGTGGTGTTCATAGTAGTTGTTTTATAGTAGAAATTTATTGGAAGTATTTGTAGCCATTTGCTTCATATTTTGACCCAGAATGAATGAAATGGAATTATTCTCTTTTAGATGAACTTCAAGGTAAAGAATGACAATAAATACGTTCCAGATCCATAGTAAACAATAACTAGTCCTTGAGAATGACAGTGAAAAGTGTTTTATAATGGTATAAAGCATTTGACCAATTAAAGGAATATCCCCTGACTAGAAACATATAAAAATAGACCAAATGTAAGCTAAAATGTCTTAACTGCTTCTCTTCCAAATAAAAATTAACATGAGATTTAACTGCAGTCATTGTAAGAAATATGGAAATTTTAGACACATGTAAAAGTTCACTCCTCTGTTGTTTCTTAAATACGAGTATGTAAGTATCAGAATAAAAGGACATGTAGAGAAGAAAGACTAGCTTGTTTTTTTCTCAAAGTTTTTATGTTTAAATATTCCAGGGAATCAATTCGAAGTTTCATTATGATTAAAAAGTAGATATCAAAACTGAAAAGAAAATCTTACTAAGACAAGAATAGAAAACATAAAACATAACTAGTAATAGGGAGTTAGAATTCTGTATCATTTTGTGCTGGTTGTATTTCAATTACCTAGAATTTTAACTATTTATATCTGTTAACATATAAAAAGAACACAATCTTATATTTGTTCAAACCTTTTTTATGTATTTCAACAACAAAAAGAAATTTCTGCACTTGACAATTAACAGGCATTTCTTCCCCTATTAGCCCACTTTTTAAATCTATATTTTAACTCCCAAAGGCATACATTTATTATTCCAATGTACTCATTTTAATGTTCATGTATAAAATAGGTAGAAACAAAGACTATTAAAACAAAGAAAAATGAATGCTTACATAACTTCGCTAACAAGATTTTTATTTGACGGTGCACTGTTTTTTTGTACATGTATACAGAAATATATACATATATATTTGATGCTTGTTAACTAGTCAATTAGGATAAAAGCAATTAATTTTAAAAGTTACACCTGAACAGTACTGACAAGTGACCTTTTATTCATATCAAAGCACCAGTTAAGTATGAAGTTTTTTTCCCAGTATACAGTAAATAATTTACTTCAGCAACACACATGCTTTTGAGATTTGTACTATGAAAACATTTATTACGGTTACATTTTGTTTCTAAATAGGGAAATAACAATTAATTTCATTTTCAGAATGACATATAAATGACATTCCATTAGAATGCATTTTGAATGGTAACTATGGAAAAATTAATGACAAAATACTGGTTGCTTTCAATACTTCCAAGTGTTTTTAAGAAGGAGAAAAAGTCCAATATTATATGCTATCAGTGAACCACACAGCCAATCCTAATGTTCTATATTAATTTAGTAATGGACTTTTCACATATTACTTCACAACCAACTCCATTGAGGAAATGGTAGCAAAAAATCTAGACTGTGACTCACGAATAAACAACAAGGATCACAAAGCTCACCTGAGAATTCTTTGTAAGTCATTAATCAGAGAATTTGGGCATTCAGATAAAAACTATACTTAATTT
>RJWT010028716.1:0-15133 GCA_004365215.1 Cuniculus paca | reverse complement strand
TTTTAATGTGTTTTCATCTTGTGCATGGATTTTCTCAAGAGCCTATCCCTGTCAGAGTGCATATTAATTTCTACCTAACTTAGCAGTCTATGATACTATGACTGTATTTTAGTACTTGTATAACTTTGTTATTTGCAAAGAAGACATAGATGACAGATAGGGAGATGGACAGATAAACTGCCAATGTACTGTACTACTTCTATGAATGTTCAGTGACATAATGTCCTTTGGGATATGAATTTAAAATGATTTTTTCCCAATTAAAAATGTGCTGGTAATAAATACAAAGATCCTATAGTCATGCATTTAATTAATTATTTTCGATAAAAGTTTTTCTTTCAAGATACATCACCCTTTTATGAGTTCATGATGTGTTATTTACTGCTTCTAATTTTACATTTTAACAGAAATTGTTGTGAACTGAGTGTGCATATATTTGGAATCAGAATGCGAACAGTCATTTGCCAGTTATAAGTCGACCTCAATTCAGGATGCACATTAATTTTAACTTTAAATATTTCATGGTGTATAATTGATCATTTGCAAGTGTATTGCTATCTTTGACACTTACATGTCATGTATATTTTTGTTCTGTGGTGGCATATGGCTGTTAAGATGCGAGAGTTTTGTGTTTTTAAATGTATTTTTCAGCTGCTACAATCTTATAGTTGAACATTCTGCATAAAGATAAAAAATAGTGATCTATTCTTACCTGTTTGTTCTAATTCTATGAAACTCGTTATCCTTCTATTATTTTGTCGCTATTCTTCTACAGATGGACTTTCTAGAAAGAGAGAAAAATTTGGGAAGTATTAGATGAATATTTATTAGAGTTATTTTTTATCATAGATAATCTTATTTGCACATTAAGTATGATATATCAAGCAGTGGAAGTTTAAATAAATCTTTAATCAGAAAATATTGATTGACTCTTTAAACATACTGTAAAGAAGGATAACTAACTTATTTCTTTAATTTACTTTTATATTTTTAACCATAATTTATTTATTTTAAAACAAAAATATATAATTCAGTGAACATATATCATTTTTACAGTGATTATATAGAAAGCTTGAAAGGTACAAGAAGTGTTCTTTTCAAAAGATATTTTAAAAGTCAAATGCAAAAATGAACACATTTTTCTTTGAACATTACAGTTTTCCTTTTGTGTGAAGTTTTGCTCTAAGTTTTATGAAATTGATTACAATGCACACAGGCCTAGGAACACACTATCAGAATCCAGGCTGCTGAGACTGTACTGTGCTGCTGAGACTGTACTGTACTGCTGGGACCAGCTATGTTCAAAACTTTAAGAGAAATTTATCCAGAGAAGTGTGTTACACATTCCTAAGAAAATATCGGGAATATTTCTATTTGGCTCTACTGTAATTTGATTGCCCAGAACTAAAACAATACCAGACGATTTTGATGTCTGTTTACAGGTAGCAGGTTTTTGATGATTCTTCTTTGTCAACTGCTCTTATTTCACACTGGCTCATTCAAACTGCCATCGCTTTGTCTCTCCCACCCTTAGACTACTTCTGACGTGAGGAAAGTATGTGAGAACAATTAGTTTCAAAATTAAAGGAAAAAATATATTTCTTTTATTTAAGAGTATACAATACAGTACCGTAGATAATTGGGTTTTCATAACATAAAAATTGATAGGTTTTTCCTCAGTGCAGTAGAAAAGCAAGAGCAAAGAAAAGAAAAAAGAAAAGGTCTTTTATTGCAGGGATGGGAGGCCTGCAGTAGAATTCAAGCTCCCTGAGCTTTTATTCAGTTTGACGGTGTGGAATTTGAAGGGGCGGGCAGAGTGACGTTTTGATAGCTGATTGGGGGAATGTTGGCCCGTGCATGAAAAGCAGGGAGTTGAGTTTGCCAAAAGTATAAGGAAGTCAGCGTTGAAGGAGGGAGCTGTTCAGCGCGATATTGGGCAGGCTCCCCTCTGAGCCTGGCAGTGCTTCACCCAGATGGAACCCATCAAAATTGTTAGCATGCAGTATATTACCTGGTGGTGCATGCTTGTGATCCCACCACTTGGAGGCTGAGGTAGGAGGATTGCTACAAGTTCAAGCCCAGCCTGGGCTACCTGGTGAGTTTGAGGCTGACCTGAATTACAGAGTGAGAAACTATCTCAAAGAGAGAGAGAGACAGAGACAGAGACAGAGACAGAGACAGAGAGAGAAAGGGTGCTACACAAAAAGCCTAGAGACTACACAGATTTAAAGAAAGCAATTTGATGTTATTAACCATGTTATCACCATAAGCAGAAGGAAAATAATGCAATTCATCAATTAAACTCAATGCATGTGTAAGAAGGGCAACAAGAGAACTAGGGGGTAAAAATTGGGTAAATTGATAGAACTTGGTACTGAGGCATAAGTGGCATGTGCTTGCTTTCTCTATAACATCAGCTAAAATTTCTTTAGAACAAGAACTGGATTAGAGATTTAATGTTTTTGATATGTAAAAATATGACTCTCAACCTAGTAGATGTCAAATGTGCCAAGTTTGTGGTTTCACAACATGTGGAATGAAGTTGAGAGACAAAGGATGTTTCCCGCCATAATTGGCTGGCTCCAAGGCAGGGTGACATCACAGAGGAGAAACAATTCATGGTGGATAGAAGGTTACAAAGCAACAAGGAACCCCAACAGCATTTCTGCCCCTTTTATCTTATCCTAGCTCCTCAGGGCAGGTAGCACTCACACCCTCAATCTTAGTGCCCTTGAGCCTAGCATTGCACTATGATTCAATTCCAGCATCACAGACACTAGATCCAGCTACCTCTGAAACATTTCCACCTATAACCACATGAGGCTTTGAGGGCACATTTAGACACAAGCCAGAACACCTGGATTTCCAGGAAGGGTCAGAAGTTGGTGGCCACAGAGACTCTGTCAGGGGTAATTTATACAGCAAATTCACAAAGTAGGTAAAACATGGGTCAAACTTCAATCAACCTATATGATTAAAGCATAGTTGTTTGACTAATAGTGAGCCCACAGAGAAGCAAGTTGCGTAACAAACATATGTGGAAAGAAAAAAAAACATTCTTGGAAAAGGAGGGGAGTATAAGTTCAGATGTTCTGGTCACCTATCTCCCTTTCTGATGCTTATCTTGGCTCAGTGGACCAGGTAGTGCTAATTAATGTATACAGTAAAACCTTGGATGGCAAGTAACTTGTTCTGTTTTTCTCTGCAAAATGAGCAACTACTTCTAAGAAATTTCAACTTGAAAAATGGACAGTGTCTTGCAATAGTGGTGTATGACACTAGATGCCACATGATCTCTCTCTGTCTCTCTCTGACATTTTCCCAATAAGAGGTTATGGAGGTGATTATGATTACATCTACAGAGGTGGTGGAGAAAGAGGTGGAGGAATCCTTCACCTCAAATGAGACTAGGGAGGTGTGTAAAATGTGGGAAAAGGTGTCAAATTTTGTAGAGAAGCATCACAGAATAAGACTATAGCTATATGAGTGATGAATCTATTTAACAACAATCCAAAGTCACATTTCTGTGATGTCCTAAAAAGGGGGCAAAAGCAAATGTCATTAGATAGATTCCTTGGAAAAAAACAAATAAATTTACATTTGCTTGTGTGAAATTGACACATACTTCATTGATTTTTGCATCATCAATAAGACTTTTTTAATTAATTAAGTTTATTGGTTCATTTAAATATGCTTGGTGATCAGTTTCAGCGAGGGACTTTGTACATGTACATGTCTTATCACAATTTCTTTATTTCCCATTCCTGTTTTCTCTCTTCAATCCCTCTTCCCCTTCTTACTTACAAAACCTTTGTTTCTGATTTTCCTTCTTTTTTCTTTTTTCTTTCTTTTCCTTTTTTTCATTTCCCCCTCCCCACTCACTAGTTTCCCTTTCCAATTGAGCATTTTCCTATTTTATAACATCTAGTATATATTCAGGCCCTTATTTATACTTTCAGTTTCTCCCACCAGAGAAACAGTGCAATATTTACACATGTGTGTTCAATTTATTTCACTTAAAAGTATGGCCCCAAGGTTCATTCATTTACCTATAAAGTTTATCTTCTTTATGGTCAAGTAATATTCCAGCATATTAAAAAAAAGTCCACATCTCTGTTTCCATGATTTAGCTAATATAAACTGTGCCATGAGAAAAATGCATGTGCATGCATTGCTGTGATATGATCATTTTAACTCTTTCAGGAAGATACAAAGAAGGGGAATAGTTGGGTCAAAGGAACCTCTAGTTTTACTTTACAGAAAAGTATCCACACTGATTTCCTCCGTAGTTGCACCATGTTACATTTCCACCAACAGTGAAAAAGTGTTCCTTTTTTTCCCACATCCCCTCCAGCATTTGTTATTGGTTGATTTCTTGATAATTGCCATTCATTCTGTAATGATACGGAATCTCAGCATTGTTTTAATTTTCTACTTTCCAGTGACAAGTGGTGATGAACAATTTTATATACTTTTTGGCCATTTATACTCCTTCATCTGATGTTTATCCATTTCATATGCCTACTTTTGGATTGGGTCACTAAATTTGGGGGAGTTGATATTTTATACTTCTTATACATACCAGATATCAGTTGTTTGCGGACCAGCTGACAAAAAACAGTCTCATTCTGTGAGTTTTCTCTTCATTCTGTTGATGATTTCTTTGCTGTACAAAAGCTTTTCAATGAAATGATATCTTGGTTATTGTTTCTTTGTTTTTTTTTTGAAGAGAATATAACCAAATAAAATAAAATAGAATAGAGTCAATTGCTACAAAACAATGAACATGGTATGTGACTTCAAAACAGGGTAAAAGGTTATCAATAATGGTTACCATAATGCCTCTTGTTATCTTCACTATAACTGCCCATACCATCAGGTGTAAATAAAATCAAACAAAATAGAACAAAATAAAACCATTAAAAAGCAAACAAACAAACAAACAAACAAAAAACAATGAAAGCAATACAGAACTTCAAGATAATAGTAAAACAGCAGTGGCTACCATAGTGCTTCTTGTTATCTTCAGAATAGTTGCCTACAACTTCAGATATAATACAATCAAAAGACACAGAATAAAGTCAATCAAAACTAAAAAATGAAAGAAATATAAGGTTTGGAGACAAAATAATTGGAAATCCTTGATGGCTGCAATTACATATTTTGATATCTTTGAAACAGCTGTCCATACTATCAAGTATAATAGAATCAAAACAAAGCAGAATAAAACGAAACTAATCAGAACAATGAAGACAATATGAGTTTCAAATCATGATAATAGATTAACAGTGGCCACGTCCTTCCCTTTTTAGATAATTCCTCCCCTTTGACTTTTCCATTATGTATTGTGCATTTTCGATCCCACTAACTCCTTTAGTTTGTTATACTAGAGAGACAACATGAAATTTACCTATGTGACTCTGAACCATTTCATCCATGAGCATGATCTCAAGTTGCATCCATCTACCTACAAAAACCTTGAGGTTAACTTCCTTTATAGCTGAGTAGGTTTCCATTGTATAAAATGTCATGTCTTTCTTATCCTTTATGCAGTTGATGGGTAAGCTGCCCCTACTTTTTTCTGGCTCCCTGTCACATAGGGCATTGTTCTCTCTCCTTTGATTTTCAGTCTATGAATTTTCTTTCTAGTTAAATGTGTTTCTTGTATAGAGCATATTGATGGATCCTGTCTCCTGATCCACTCTGCCTGTGTTTCTTTCTATTGTTGTGTTGAGGCCCTCTTGCACTGCATTGTCTCTGCCATGCTATTTTCCTGCCACTGGCTCCCTAGTTTTCCTCTCCATTCAATCAACTGGTCGCACTTGATGGTCCCCCTCTGCCATTATTCTTGAGACTGTGGTCCTTTTTTTCTGTCTCTAGAATGTCCTTTAGTATTCTTTGTAGGGTTGGTTTGGTGGTCATGAATTCCCTGAGTTGTTTTTTGTCATGGAAGTATCTTGTTTCTCCATTAATTTTGAAAGAAAGTTTTACAGGGTACCTCAGTCTGGGTTGGAAGTTGTTTTCTTTCAGGACTTGCAATACTTCACTCCAGCCTCTTCTTGACTTGATGGTTTGTGCTGAGAAGTCTGCCATGATTCTGATGGGTTTTCCTTTATAGGTGATCTGTTTCTTTTCTCTAACAGCTTTTAATATTCTGTTCTTGAGTTGAATTTCTGGGATCTTGATTATTATATGTCTGAGTGTAGATTTGTTTTGGTTATGGCTGGCTGGAGTTCTAATATGCCTCACTTATTTGGATGTCACTTTTGTTTTCCATGCTTGGGAAGTTCTCCAAAATTATTTCTGTAAATAAGGTCCTGATGTCATTTGTCTTGACCCCTTCTTTTTCATTCACATTTTTAATTCTTAAGTTATATTTCTTTGAGTTGTCTTGCAGTCATTGCATTGTTACTTCTTGAGTCCTTGTTATTTTTAAGAGATCTTTCCTCATAATTACAAGCTACACATTCGTCTTCACGTTCTGAAAGTCTATCTTCAGTTTCTTTGAAATGGTTTTGCAGCTTTCAATGGAGTTTTTAATTTCCTGGATATCTCTTTGAATGTGTTTCATGCATTCTAAATCTCTGTTATATTGTTCATTCATGCTTTTCCTCATTTTCCAATTCTCCTCTATTTTTTATATATGTCTTCTTTAGAGGTGCTTAGCAATTCTTTTATTATGTTTTTCATTTCTTCTTTTATCTGGGATAGTATTTTGGTTCTAATTTCTTTTATAGCCTCATGAAGTTGTTTCTTTATTTCAGTTGACAACACTTCGGACATTTCAGCTGTGCGACTCCTGATCTCTTCCACGTTTACCTCTCCTGGACTTGGACTACTTGACTTGGATGCCAGAGACTGTCTTTTCCTTCTTTGTCTTGACATTTTCCTGGGTTTTTCTGGACAAGTGGGTAGTGGGGTCCCAGGCATTTCCCACACTGGCTACAAATTCTAAGAAGGAAGACTGTTTGGCTCCCCTATAGCTGGTGTAGTGTGTGCAGGGGTGGGGCCTTCCATGCTTCTGGACTGAGCTGGGTACTGGCTCACAATGGCCCTTGGAGTGTGCGTGGGGCCATAGCTAAACAAAGCCTGTGGACTTGTGCTAATGAGGAACCTACGTGATGGCCTCTGGAATGCATGCAGAGACAGGACTCACTCCAAGCAATTTCTGTGGGTCTGTACCCAACCTGGAACTCCTAGAAGAAGCTGGCAGCAGTTTTGATGCTGGGTTTATCCTGCCCGACTCCAAAATGACTCCCGGCCAATTACTTTCTCTCACGGGAGGACTGAATCCTCAGCACTCACTGTCAGCTAGTGCAGTCCTCCACATCTGCTTCATCTGTTTGCAGAGACCTCTGGTGTCTCCTGCAGCCACTGTTACTGTGACTATGTGTCTCCAGTTTCCAACAGCTCCAGGCTAAGTCTCCACCACCTACTACCTTCTTCTTCATTTAAATTTTTCTTTTTACTCTCTCTGTGGGCTACAATTCACATTTTATATTCTTCCTGGGTCCAGGGGACCCACTTATTCTTTTCTTGTCCTCCCCATGATGCTATATTCCAGCATCTGGACTATTTCTCTCTGTTTACTCTGATGCTTACAGTTCCACCATCTTCCCAGAAGTCCCCAGTTGTTGTTTCTTTGTAATATTTCCTAGTGGTCTGAGTTTTGCTCATAAAGTGTTTGAATAAACCCACATCTTCAATAGAGTTCTACCTAGTCTATCTTCCAGCAGATTTAGTGTTTATGTTTTAATATTTGGATTTTTGTTCCATTTTGACTTTAGTTTAGTGCATGGTGACAGACATGGTTCTAAATTTTCGTCTTCAGCATGTGGAAAGCCAGTTTTTCCAATGCCATATATTGAAGAGGCTAGCTTTTTTCCAGTGAGTGTCCATGACTCCATTGCCAAAGATAAGGTGGTAAAGTATATTTGGAGTTGCAGTAAATTTATTTAAAGATATCCCTCGTAATCCATGTGGAGTTGATTTGAGAATCTGCCAATGGACACTGAAATCTAGAGATTTTTCAGGATGACTTTTATAGCCTTTGCCAATCTATTTTAATAATTAAAATATATTTTTATTTGAATTAATTTATACAAATAAAATATGTTGAAATGATATATCACTGAGAACTCACTGAAGATGCATCAGAAGTTAAATGTAATGTTCTTTTACAACAATAAAAGTATAAACAGGAAGTAGATAAGATGTTGCTGCTTAAGCACCAAGATTTCCAAAATGATACCTACTGAGTCCTTTTTAGCTGATTAATCAGAAATCTCAGGAAAAACAGAGAATACAAACTTCCATCTGTTGGGAAGTGATTTCTACTGCTTACTAAACTACAGGGTCTTAGTGATGCTGCTATGGTTTGTGTCTAGGTGGCCCCTCAAGCCTCATGTAGTCATAGAAGTGGTTCAATCTAGTGTTTGTGATTGGTTTGTTGTCTAGCACTGATATTGGTGTGTGAGTTCTGCACTCACCCAGGGGTGGAGCCAGCATACAATGTAAGGTCGGGAAGGAGGCATGATCCCCCCCGCCCTGTTTCACACTGTTTGCTCTTTCCACTTGCAGACAACATGAACAGCAGCCCCTTAGCCATGCCACCCTGCCTTGGAACCAGCTGAGTATGGCCTAAAACCTCCATGACTGTAAGAAAATAAATCTCTCTTTCCCTAATTTTGGGCATCAGGTATCTTGTCTCAACAAGAGAAAAGTAACCAAGACAGATGCCCTTCAAACTAGATAACTAAGATTCTAAGAGTTTTAAATAGCAAGTTTTGATGGTCAAATTTGAATCTAAATATGAGTTAGAGAAAAATATTATGTAAGAAATAATGTGGAAAATTTTAAGTTATAAGTCTATAAATTAATATTAACCTGGGAAAGATCAGAAATGTCTGAAAAACTAAATTAGCTAAATCAAAGAATAAGTGATTTTGTTAAAATCTCTAGTTTCTTTAAGATGCCAAATGTGAGTTAAAATTAAAGACTGCTATGCAAATGAACAATTGTTTGCTTTCTTCAGTTCTGAAATAAATACAACAGTTAACTCAGAGCAAGTTGTTTTATTAAATTGAGTTAAATAGTATACATTCCTGGTTTCCAACATTTTTTATTATGTCTTTATATTTGGTCAGCATGGTAAGCTATAAGAAATTGATATCTCTTCCATATTTTTAGATAGCTACTTTGAGTTAGCCTAATTTAGGATTAAAAGACTGTTCTTGTAAACATTGAGTTTTCTGGTCAATTATTTTCTTTTTGTAAAAAGCTTTTTGTTAAAAAATAACGTGTAACACAGCATTTTAGAGGGATGTTTAACAAGTTAGTATCTAGATATTTAAAACTGATATTTGGGATAATTATTAGCTCTCTGCTTCCTCCTCCACACATGCTCTGAAAAGAATACATGGAAAATCCTAAGGGTTTTAAGCTTTACCGTAATATTCCAAATATATGTTTATACTTGTAATGGTTAATATATTGTGTCAACCTGAGAAGTTTAAAAAATTAACTAAGCAACTAAGCAGAGAGTCAGGATCCCCACTTTGTTAACATCCTATTTCTGTGCAAGAGAAGGGTAGGAAGATGTTATGCATGCTACACCTTCCTTCCCATGGGGGAGTAGCCTGCCTACAATATAAGAGAGGAAAAGAGGCTTGCTCCTCTCCTGGTTTGCTCTTGCTGCTTTTGCTGTCTTCTTCCACCTAGAAGTGTTGCCCCTGTGCCATGCCACCCTGCCTTAGAGCCAGCTGATTATGGACTGAAACCTTTACAGACTGTGAGCTAAATAAACCTTTACTTACTTAATTTTGGTTTTTCAATATTTTGTCCCAGCAATGAGAGAAAAGTAATCAACACAATGCTTAAATATAAATATTCTTTATTCAATAAAGCATAAAGAAAACTGTCAAAAGTGTTTCTTCTTATATACTATTTTCTATAGTTGTATTAATCTGCTGCATTATTCCTTACTCTGCATGATATTCAAAGGTATTTGTGTTAGTTACTTTTCTCATTGCTGAGACAAAATACCCAACACCCAATGTTAAAGGTTAAAGGCTTGTTTAGCTCAGTTTGTAGAGGTTTCAGACCATCATTGACTGGCTCCAAGGCAGATATGACAATGGGCATCACAGAGGAGAAATAGTTCATGGTGGATAGAAGACAAAAGAGAGAAGGCATTAAGGTACAAGCAAAAATAGCAGCTTTTTCCTGCCACTTTTATACTCATCTAGGCTACCTGGCTTAGGGCAGGTGCCAAACCAAATAATGAACTAATTTATCAATCATACCTTCAATTCCAGCATCACACATTCTAGATCCAGCTATTTCTCAAAAAGCCAGACCTTTGACTGCATGAGATTTTGAGGGGGCATCTAGACATAAAGCATAACATTCTGCCCCTGGCTCCACAAAGACTCATGTATATCCCTTTATGCAAAAGGTATTTAGTCCATCTCTAATAGTTGCCAAGTCCTAACAGTTTTAGCATTGCTGAAAAGTCCAAAGTCTCCTATGAGATTTAAGGCAAATTCTTAGCTGTTAGCCCCTATACAAATGAAAAGAAAATTAACACTTCTAATATATAACAGCACAAGGTAACATTATCATTCCAAAAGGTAAAAATGGGAGACAGACAGGAACAGGATCCAAGCAAGTTCAAAATCCAGCAGGGCAAACATTATGTTTCATGTTCAACATGCTAGAAAATCTGAAGCAAGATGTGAACTCCAAAAGGTTTGGATGGCCTTTCCAGTAGAGCACTGCCTGTGATTATAGCTCCTACAGCTTCTCTTTTGGGCTGGTTTTGCTCCTTCCTTGCCATTTCCTCAGATGATCTATGTTCCTGGCTCCTTCAGACTTCTGGGGTGTCCTCTTCACTTCTGGCTTCACAGTTACAGCTTCACACACTGCCCTTTCCAGGGCACACTCCCTGGCCTCGCAGACCTTCTTTTGAAATCTAAGTGGAAGACTTCCTGACATCATTACTCTTCCATTCTCCAAGCACCTAAAACCAGCACCACAGGGATGATACCACGGTCTACTGCCAGCTGGAGTAGTAGCCAGACTTCTTTTTCTCTTGGCTTATAGGGGTTTCATGGCTGGATTGCTGAGCACTCTGAACCCAATCCAGAGGAACATATACTGTATGCTGCTACCATTCTGGGACATGGTACTCTGGAGCTCTCTTTTCATAGCAAAGTCTTTCATTTTTGCAACTCAGAGGTGGTAGAGGCTGCAATGCTGCTGGCTCTTGTAATGCCCCAGGTATCTTTTATATTGTCTTCTGAGTTACTTGATTTTTTTTTTCAGATCTTTTCAGTGACCTATTTCTCCTCTGTTCTAGTTTTTCAGGCTGCAACTTTATTGGAGCTTTCTTTCTGGCCAAACTCAAAATATTTTAAATCATTCTGCTGGGCTCTTTGCTCTAGATTCTCAACATAAATCTGGCTAATTCCCCCCCAACATAAGCCATGCCACTCCCTCAAAATTCGACTGCCATCACCTTTAACCTCAATCTCAGGGACTTGAGCAATATGAAGACAAACTTTGGCCAAGACATAACATACATGTTCTGGAGTCCAGCAGCCAATGCAGTGCTTCTTCCCAACAGGAAACTTCCAAGCCTGTCTCTACTGGCAGCATTTCTATCACTGTTCTGGTCTTCTGAACTCTGACCAGAATCACTTATGAAGTACAGCCTCAGGCATTCCAGAGCTGCTTTCTCCGAAGGGATCTCTGAATCTTTCCAAACTCTTCCCCAAGCCAGTTGCTAAGATGCCTGAACTGTGTGGCCAGGTAGAGTCACAGCAATGGCCCTACTTCTCTGGTGCTAAATTCTATTTGAGTTACTTTTCTTCACTGCTAAGTCAAAACACCCAACACCCAAAGTTAAAGGTAGAAAGGTTTATTTCTCCTCACAGTTTGTACAGAATTTAATCTATAATTGACTGACTCCAAGGCAGGGTAGCAAGGCAGAGGGACATCACAGAGGAGAAACAATTCATGGCAGGCAGAAGACAGCAAAAACAAGCAAGCAACTAGTACTAAGCCTCTTTCTGTCCCTTATAGTTTACCCTAAGAGCTGATAGCATTATCTTTAACACTGCATCCTTTGTCTTGCATTGCACCATGAATCTATCTCAATGTCATACACTCTAGATCCAATCACCTCTGAGAAACCTCACCTATGACTGCAGGAGACTTTGGGGGAACATATAGACATATGCCATAACGGAATTCTTACTACATATAAAACCACCCACTTTATTAGTATTAATTTCACTCCATGGAATTCAGAATATAAATATATGACTATGTGATAGCATGCAGAGGTTGTGGAGGAGTATAAGAACCTCTCTTTCACATATAATAAATTCATTATATCTTTTAACTATTCAATGGTTATACCAAAAGGACCAGTGTGTGCACATGTGTTCATAATCAAGAAATTTTGTCTAGAGTTAAATATTTTTGAGTAATGACTATCCAAATGCAATTAAAAGTCAAGGCACTAAATTAGATCATCTATGATGAGGGCAAATAAACCAAGAAAACTAATGACTCAGGGCTGAGAAACACCAATATTAAGAAATTAGAGAAGCGAAAAAGCAAACGAGTGAAAACCAAGAGAGAGTGATTATATAGAAGCCACAAGCTGGGTGTGGTGGGGAACGACTGTAATTACAACACTTGGGAGGCTGAAGCCAGAGGATTACCATAAGGTTGATGGCAGCCTGGACTACATAAGCAAGTTCAAGGCCAGTCTGCACTGAATAGTGAGACCATCTCAAAACACCAAATAAGTAAGCAAACACAAAACAAAGAACAAATATAAAAGTCACATGAACAAAGTGATTTTTGTTTTATTTGATCTTGTTTTGTCTTTGCAGTACTGGACATTAAACTGAAGGGTACTCAATCACTGAGCTATCACTGTCCTTTAAAAATTAATTAAACAATTAATTAATTAGTTTAAAATTTTTTGGAATGAGGCCCAGTTAAGTTTGCCAGCTGACCTTAAACTTGTGATTCTCCTAGCTTAGCATCAGAGCAGCTAGGAGCACATGCCTGTACCACCATATCCAATGGACAAAGTGTTTTGAGGAAGAATTAATGGATGGCATTTTCTGTTGCATGAGAAGTCAAATCATCACGCAGCCTAAGAAAAGTTGGTGAATTAGTTTTAGGGTTTTGTTTTAAAGTAATGGAAAGTTCAAGAGTTTTCTGGTATAACAGTCACCAAGTTATTCCTCAGGACATTTCACTGAAAGGAAAGTATCATAAGTGGCTTTATATTGATTTTAAAGGGTGGAAAATTTCATTTTCTCATTTATTATTTTATTAGAAATCCATGAAGATTTTAAAATAAAATTAGCCTATCCATAGGAAAGGTTGTCATTGTGGCACAGCAGTTTCTGTGTAAAGGACAGGAGACAAAACACATTCATTATAATGTAACATTAAAACTATAAACAGAAATCTAATACATGTTTTCTTTTTGTTCGGTTGGCCTTTTATTTTTACTTTTTATTTATTTATATATATTTTTTGCTTTTAAACAGTGTCTCACGATGTAGTCCATGCTGTGTAACCGAGGCTGACTTCCAATCGACAGCTATTCTCTTGCCTTAACCACTTGAGTGCTGGGATTCCATGTGTGTCGCCACAGCCAGCTACATTTTTAACCAAATATTTTTGTGTAAAAATAAGTATTTAAAAACATTTTTTTGTAAAAACCCTCTTTACTTTTATAATTACTTGTTTCTTATTTGGATTCCTTAGCATACATATTATTTGGAGACAAATCAGTTTTTTATTGGGTTTTGACTCCTGGTATTTGTACTATATTGGAGAATATACTTTGGAAAGAATCTTACAGCATAAATTGAAACCAATAAGTGGATGCTTAAGTAATCTTTTTGAATCTGACCTAGGATATTTTATGTTTTTGAACATAAAAGTGTATCTATTTGAAGACATTCATTTAATGCCACTACAATAAAATGATAGTACATCCATTCTAAGTGACAATATGCAAAAAAATAAAAATATATACCACTTAGAGAAATTAACATTTAGTAGAAAAAGTATCTTGTAAAATCGTGGGTATGATATACTATAATTCATGCTGTTTTTCTTGAATAATGTACACATTTGTATGCATTTCTAAAGATGCATTTCTGAAAGAAATAGTCATAAAAGAAAATTGTTATACTTATTTGTTATTAAAAAAGAAAGCTGGGATGCTTATTGCTCCATCATGAATAAAATTTTGAATGATTTTTGATGAGACTGTGTTCATTCATTGCAAGTTAAATATTCTATTTATCATATTCTCACTTTGTCCATTGGATATGGTGGTACAGGCATGTGCTCCTAGCTGCTCTGATGCTAAGCTAGGAGAATTACAAGTTTAAGGTCAGCTGGCAAACTTAACTGGGCCTCATTCCAAAAAATTTTAAACTAATTAATTAAATAATCAATTGCCTAATTAATTTTTAAAGGATAGTGATAACTCAGTGATCGAATACCCTTCAGTTCAATGTCCAGTACTGCAAAGACAAAACAAGATAAAATAAAACAAAAATTACTCTGTTTTTTTAATCATTCTATCATATGCTGCATTTTAAAGTTTGATCAAAATTTAACATTGTCCTATGTAAATACACTCATCTGTTTAGCCACAAAATGGAACAATTTGCTACATATTTTTCTTACACAACCAGTAACATAAAAAAAATTGAATATTTGTCAATCATCTGTAATAATTTTGAAATTCACCTTAGTTTCTGATCTCATAGCATGTAAGTCCCTTAGTGTTTTTAAATCTTTAATCAAGTATTTAAATGTTTAGATCATATAGGTTTAGCAAAATTTTATGAATAATAATAAAAGTTATCATCTCTGTTTTCTTATAACTAAAGGTTGCCTTGTTCCATGCTGAAAGCAAGAAAGGAAATAATAAAATTAAAGTGGGATTGTAACAAAAACAGGTTGTTAGCATAATTTTGAGTACCAAATTCAAATAATGCATCAACATTTCAATTTACAATTGTTATTTTATGCAGAATTTTAATGTTATGAATTATAGGCATAGTAACAAATTATTAAACTGATG
>RJWT010028715.1:0-15146 GCA_004365215.1 Cuniculus paca | reverse complement strand
CCCCCGGTATAGACCTTCTAGCTTCCACCACTGACCTTTGGATCTACCCAGCACAAATCTATGAAATACACTTACATGAGTCATTGTCATGGGCTCTAGGAATCCAGTTGGATTCAAGAGACACATTGTCATGGGCTTTAGGTTTTCAGCTGAACTCATGCAGGTTATTGCCATGGGATCCAGGCCCTCAGCTGCATTCTGTAGGTCTTTAGTGTGTAGACAGATTTCCTTTGTTTTCTTTGTATTTAACTCCTTGGGTGACCATTATAAATAATATTATAAATCATGTGTCCTGTATGTAATTGCTGTTCTTGTAACACCTGACTACAACATCTTCTAAGAAACCAAGTTCTCAGTTCACCTTCTGCCTTTCAGAACTACATAGACATAGGATCACCTTAATATTGAATAATGCCTAAGTATCAATGGAGTTATTATAAAAAATACATAGAAAAGGACATTTTCTTTGTTTCTCCTCATTTTATTCATTTTATAGTCTAATACAACCCGTTCTCAACTGGTTATTAGTGGTATCCTGGGAGCATAAGCCTCTGCTTAACCATGGTTCATTATAAATCATGAAGATCTTATTATACCTGTGAGCCAAACGACAAAACACAATTCATTGTCATTTTTATAAAACAGAAGCGAGTGTTCAAACACTGCAGCAAATCTGTCCATATTTTCAATGTAAGATTTTAATATAATGAACTGGAGACCTATCATTCCAGAACAGTAGTCGAAGCCCTAAATCTACAAAGGGGGCCCATCCCTGTTCTGTTATTCCTTACCTTTTCTTTAACTCCAGTGCCTTAGGTTGCTGATGTGAAGTGGTTGTGTTTTGAATAAAATAATGTTGAATGTACACACCGAGACTGTAAAAGAGAACAGCATGGAGGATTTCTCTAGAGAGTCAGTGCTGATCATATTTTCTCTTATTTCAACAGAGGCTGATAATCTGCTTGTTAACATTAATGACTGCCTGGTAAATCACAATCTTACCCTTACCGAGGGCAGCAGTTCAAACTTTTATAAATCTTGCTCACAAAATGACTGCAGTGGGAGATGTTCTAATCCTCCACGGTCTTCATAATCTGACTCAGACATTCATTGTACCTTGCATTTTTAAAGCCACCTATTTAGACAAAAATCACATTATACTTCCTTTCCTGTCACCCTAAGAAGCAGAAATTGAGCAACATATTAATAATACAAGGAAATCAAAGTTTATAGAACTCAATCACCAAATAACTATGGTTAGTTAGAATTCAAATTTAAAGAAAATCTCAGGTTATTGGTCCTTTGGTGGAAAGGAAGTGTCATTAAATTAGTGTAGACTGAGTTTATTTTCCTCAAGCACAATCTCACTTGCTCTTTAGATTTATTATTGAATAATGAAATTCTTAATTAGTATTAATTACTTTTCAGGAAATGTGTCAATTGATTCTGAATCCTGTTAATCTCCTCTCCTCTCTTCTTTGTCAAAGGAGATCATCTTGCTTATGATCCCTCAGTCTCATCTTGTAGGTTCAGGCTTCTGTGATTTTGCTCTTTCTCTGTTTATACTGTGCTTTCTTTGTGGAATGAAAATCATTTTCTTCTTCATTCTTCAGCTTACGTCTCACTTTCTTTTTTTTCTGAGACATAATACAGCATCCTAAAGGTACCTATCTCTGCAAAGTACCCACTGCACCTCATGGTTACTACCTCTATAAAGGAAACATCTCTTCATATTGAGCCAAAAGGTGATATTTTTATCTCAACCACTACATTCCAACGGACTCAAGGGAAGATTATTTTTCTCAAATTCACTGTTGGTTGCAACCCTGATATCAAAACTAAGCCTCTGAGGCACTAACTAAATATTATGGTGACTGCTATTTTCTTGTAGGTAAGCATTCCCAACCCATTTATCTAGTCTACACTATATCATTACTAAACCTCCACCAGGGGGCCAGCCACACACTCTGCAGGCAAATAAAGTAGTTAAAAGGTTCTAAAATAAGAAAAACCTATTAGGGCACAATGACAATATATAAGGATACTTCTAGCTTGTTTTATTTTCTAATTAAGGGACAATATCCTCAAGAATATAATATTCAAAATAAGGCTATGTTACTGTGATTATGCTTCTTCAAAAACCCTGGAGCCAGATGTGTTTCAGCAACAAAAATTTTTACATTAAAAAAAAAAAACTTAATAGTATACTTTGTAGCATTTCTAATGGGATTTAGGGTACTATTCAGTATTTAAACATTACTATTTCAGGAAAGGGATGTAAATATTCCCAATAATTAGTAAATAAAAATAGTTGCACTTCAGTTTGGGTCAGATTTTACCTCTCAGTGAACACAGGACAGGACAGGTTTGATACTTTTGCCACACAAATTCCACGAAGCTTTTTGTTTCCAGAGATTTGGGGATTTTGTAATAGAAGATAGATTATTTTAGACCTAACAATAAACTTACTAAGTTCTTACATTTTGCCAGGCACCATTACTTTATATGGTCTGATTATACCATCATTACAGCCCTATAATAGGCATACTACTTTATGAGGCAAAGAGAAGTTAAATTCACACATTCAGAGTCACACAGAGGACTGGTTTAATCAGATTTAAAAAAAGGCAATCTGGTGCTGGAAACAAGTGCATGAAAGTGTTTTTCTGTAAGTTACTAAAATGAAGAAAGTTGGCAATGCATTAGCAGAGAAAGAGAAATGAATGAAGAAGGAGGTTGGGCCAGAGAATATTCTAAGCCTAGAAAACATGTGCACAAGGCATAGCGTGAAAAATTTTATGAAGCAGGTAATGGACTCATTTTTTTTTCTTGGTTTCAAGTGGGTAAACTGGTGTTAGGACACAAGGTACAAAAGTCAATAATCTTTCTTATCAACATTTTAAATTTCGGCCTCCCATTATTTATTCCAAGCAAGGTATTTCTACACAACTGGATGAATGTGTAATTTGCTAAGAAATATGATATGTTTGTAGGCATGAGATATCATTAAAGAAACAATAATCAACCCATACAAATGAATAATATACAAGCAAACTAACCTTTTTAAAGGGAAGGAAAGAATAGGGAAAAGAAAAAGTTCCTGGTGGAATTCGTCTTTTTTTTTCTTTTTCCTTTCTTTTTTTAAGATGCTAGGATGGGATGCTGGGAGTCCTGTATTCTAGGCAGATGTTTTAACACTGACCTACATCCTCAGTTCTACAATAAATTCCTGAGGAACAAATAAGATAGAAAAGATCAGAGGAAGTGAGAAACAGCCTGATGTAAAAATATAACATAATTAGAATTGAGGCTGCACTTTAAAAGTAATGCAGCATGAATAAAAGAACTGTATTAAAATTTAAAAACACATGATATGCTGTAGAAAAAACATAAAATCAACTTCTTAGCATTAAAAATATTGGTAAGACATGATATCAAATCCTGCTTAAGAAAGTACTTACTATAATGTTAATTTGATACATCCTATAATACATGAATTCAGTCTAATTTCTAGCATAATTTTTCCTGATGACAAGTAATAACACCTGTAATATAACAATACAAAAATACTGGGAATATCATTTCTCATTATTTTCATACCTATACTTTCTAGTGTCTTAAAAAGAGAAAAATAAAAGAAATAAAATTGAGAATCAAGGATTCAACTAGCCAGTCTTTCTGATAAGCTGCGCAGACTGTGTGGGACCCAGGAAGAGAAAGAAGTCAGTGTCGCCTGTAAGCCTACCAGCATGCAGACTGAAAATCACCAAACCCTCTCACCCCATAAGCCACCAGCTGGTTTGGAGTTCAACCTGAGCTAATAGCAATTGAGGTACAAAAAGCACCTGAAGGATTGTATTGTTAGGTTGAATTTACAGGCATGGGGTTGACAGTCTGAGCATGTATAGGAAGGATAACGGTATGCAATATGGTAAATATGGAGGTTTATTTTCTGTCTTGTTTTTAAAGTCTAATAATGTTCTCACTGTTTTGTTTTATTCTTATTATTTTTTTTCTTTTACTCAATATTCTATTTTGATTGGTTTTATTCTGTTTTGGTCTGATTTTGCTATAACTGATGGAATGGAAAACTACTGTGAAGATAACAACATACACTATAGTAGCCATTGTTCTTTTCCCATTACCCTGCTTTGATATTCTGTACCAATTTCACTGCTATGTTTTGACTGAATTTATTCTGTTTGTTTTGTTGGGTTTTACTATCTTTAAAAAAATTATAAAAAAAGAAATAAAATTGAAAGAAGCAAAAATATCTTTCTCCACAATTTTTTGATTAGACAATATATTGGATAATTCAAACTTACTAATGAAATACTACTAAAGTTACTTTACATCAATAAATGAAAATAATGAACTACTAAAAAATATAATGAAAAAGAAATCGCATTTAAAAATAAAACATAACAATAAAATTCAAGACATACGCTGAATGTAATGTATAAAAATTCCTAACAGCAAACCTAAGGAATGTAAAATAAAAGCTAGCAAATATCTTATCTTTGACAAAAATATGCCACTTTACTTTACAACCAACATTTAACTATCTTTATTAAAATTATCACTAGTATTATCATTTCATTTTAGTTTCTGAATATGCATGGCAAACATTTTTTAAAAATCCAAGAAAATTTTGAATAAAGTAAAAGAAATAGCTAGGTACTCTTTCTTGAAAAGCTTAGATTAATGCAATGACACAGAGTTTTATAGAAAGACTTCATTTTGATACAGAAAACAGTATCAAAGTCTATGAAAAAGAATTAAGATTTTAGCAAGGGAATGAATCGCTAACGAGACTTGTTGTATAATAAAGATAGCATTTTAAATCAAAGGGAGAAGATCAATTAGCCTATACATAGCCCTAGACAACTAGAAAAATATTTAAGTAATACCATTTAACAATAACAAAAGAAATTTCAGAGATATCAGAACTAATGTAAAAAATACAAAAGAAAAAAAATCAAATAAGATCCATTAAGCCTTAATAACAACACAAAAAAAATTAACCATATGTTTTATTTTGTATTTTCCTTTAATATTACAATAGGAAAAGTTTTAGTATGAGACAAACTCAAAAATTCTACAAATAAAATCCTTATTTAAGTTGTTTTAAAATTTGAAATATTTCTAGAAAACTGTCATTAGCAGACTCAAATGCAAATATCACACGGAGAAATTTGTGGTTCTCGGAATTCTAACAGGGTCACCAATTATTGTTACCTACTAATAATCAGAAGTTTGTGCATGCCTTCCCTGAAGTGTGGGTGGAGTTTGTAACTTTCTTTTAACCAATGGAATATGGTAAAGAAAAATGAATTTATAGATTCAATAAAGTACCTCGTCAGTTGCCACTGGATTAATTAGAAAAGGGATGGGCTTGTTCCTACCTTAGTAAAAGGGGTCCTTCTAATAAACAGTCCAGAGTTTCCATGAAGGAAGAGACAAAGCCTCAGAGATTTTCCTGCTGGCCTTGAAGAATTGAGCCTTCAGGTTTTAAGTTGGTATGAGAGGCCACGTGGCAGGAAACTATCCTTGGGACCACGTGGCAGGAAACTAGGCCTTGGGACCCGCTTATACTGACTTCGATGATTTTACCTTTTTTTTTGGCTGTGTACAGTGCACTTTATTGATTGTGCACAATGAGCCAGGGCTCCCTAAGTCCCTCCTTTTCTCCAGGGGGTCTGGTACAGAAGCTGTAAGGTGGGGAGATTCTCATCATTGGGGTTGAATGGGGTGGTGACTTCTGCAAGGAGGCCTCCCTCCCCCTCCATGGTCTGGCTGGGTTGTGATAGGGGCTGCTTACTCCTTGGAGGCCATGTGGACTATGAGGTCCACTACCCTGTTGCTATTGCCGAACTCATTGTCACACCAGGAAATGAGCTTGACAGAGTGGTCACTGAGGGTGATGCCAGCCCCAGCCTCGAAGGTGGAATAGTGAGTGTCACTGCTGAAGTCACAGGACACAACCTGGTCTTCGGTGTAGTCCAGCATGCCTTTGAGGGGACCATTTGATGCCTGCTTTACCACCTTCTTGACGTCATCACATTTGACTGCTTTCTCCAGGTGGCAGGTCAGATCCATGACAGACACATTGGGTGTGGTCACACGGGAGGCCTTGCAGGTGAGCTCTAGGATGACCTTGTCCATGGTCTTGGTGGCATCAGTGGACACGAAAATGATGTTCTGGGTAGCCCAGCGGTGGTCGAGCCACAACTTCCCAGAGAGGCAGTCCATAGTCTTCTGGGTGGCAGTGATGGCGTGGTCATGAGTCCCTCCAAAATGCCAAGGTTGTCATGGATGACTTTGGCCAGTGGGACTAAGCAGTTGGTGGTGCAGGAAGTATTGCTGACAATCTTGAGGGAGTTGTCTTACTCCTTCTGATTCACACCCATAACAAACATGAAGGCATCGGCAGAAGGAGCAGAAATGATGACCCTTTTGTCACCACCCTTCAAGGGAGCCCCAGCCTTCTCCATGGTGGTGAAGACACCAGTGAGCTCCACCACATACTTGGTGCCATCATCACCCATAGGCTGTTGGCAGGATCTCACTCCTGGAAGATGGAGATGGCCTTTCCATTGGCGATGAGCTTCTCGTTTTCAACCTTGACTGTGCTGCAGAAGTTGCCATAGGTGGAATTGTACTGAACATGACAGCCACAACATCTACTTTGCCAGAGCTGAAAGTAGCCCTAGTGAACAGGAACCCAATACAGCCAAATCCATTCACTCCGACCTTCACCATCCAGATAGTGGCCAGTGCTGCACCGGAGAAGCGGTGGTCTGTCTGGTGTGCAGGAGCAGAGAGCGGATGATTTTACTTTGGAATGGGTGTTAAACACTTTTTTAAACTGTTTGTAAGGTTTATCCTTGTATGCATTACTTTCATGATGTATTTAAAGAAGCATAGTTGGAGAGTGAAACTAAGTGTCAGTTCCTATAGACAACAGTGTGACGAGACTATTCCTCAAAGGGAGATACAATAGGTAAGGCAATAACTAGGCATAAATAATGTTAGGTTTTTTGGTACAGTTGAGAGACAGAGATAAGAAAATGTCTTCATTGCTGATGCAGGAGGGCTGCCAGAGATTGCAAGGACCCTTGAAGGAGACAAAACTGGGGAGTTGCTTTTATGGGATTGGGGTAGGTTGGAGACTACCTGAGTGGACGGTGTTGGTAGGGGGATTGGAGGACCTTTGGCATAAGCGTGAAAGGGAGAGACAAACTTTATTGTTTTAGGACCAGCAGAGATGCATTTGAGTTCTTGTAGGAGAGAGATGTTGTTGTTTAAGGGGTCAGTGCCATGTAGCACCTGGCAGAGTCCTATAGGAGCGAAACCCATCAAATAAAATGTTGAGTGTTTTCTTTATGAGATGTTTATTGCTGAAAGAAATTATATGAAAACAAGGAGGATTCAAAGATAAAAGAAACTGGAGAATGGTAGAATGAAGAATCTAGGTATGAAAATAGTGTATGTGAAAGTAATTGAATTCATAATCATTTAGTATTCAGAGTTCTAACAGGAAGTGTTTACAAGCTCCGGAGAGATTGGATCTATGACACAATGAACCATGGAACAACCCCTTCAAATTATTTTCTAGCGTATTTCTGAATGGGATTTTCCTCTGATAAGTTTCTCATTTATTTCTTTGTGGAAATCATAGTGGTTAATCAGAAACTAACTTAGACTGTGTGTGGTCCAGTGATTTTATACACCCTGTTGAAAGAAAGAAGCAAAGAGTCCCAACTTAGACACAGTGATTCTCAAGTGAGAAGAAAGGTCAAATGGCAGGCTTACAAAAGATAATTGTATGGAAGCACCCAGCAAGAAAGATTTTTTTCAAAGAACTATCACACTTACGATCTAATTTTATCCTTAAACATCCCTGCAGCAGGGAAGCTCGGGCTTACTATTCTTACATTTCAAAGGAGGACTTGAGGTAACAAGGTTAAGTAACCTGGCTATCTGACAAAGCTGTGTGTATTTAGGTGACTTGTGTCTATAACATCATGTGAAAACTAAGGGGCTTCAGAAATTTTAATGAACAAAACACCTTTTGATCATTTTTTAGTGTTTAAAAGATTTTTGTAATCTCTAAGCACTTGACTCTCTTGCCATTAAGTTCAATTTTGTTTTCTGATCCAAAGATTTTCTGACAGTAGTTATCTCTGCAAGGCAGGAATTTCAAGTGGTTTTGCTTTTACCATTTATCTCTCTCTCTCTCTCTGTCTCTCATTTTTATTTTAAAGAGAATAAAACAATACAAAACAGAATAAAGCAAATCAGAACAGAGCAATGCAAGTAACACATGACCTCACAACAAGACAACAGGAAATCAACAGTCACTGCCATAAGGTCTCTTGTTTTCTTCTTAATAGTTGTCCATACCTTTGCACACAATACCATCCAACAAAACAAAATAGTATAAAACCAATCAAAACAATAGAATGAGAGCATTATGGGGCTTTAAAACAAGACACTAGGAAATCAATGATGGCTTCCATAGTGTCTTTTGTTCTCTTCAAAATAGCTGTCCATACCCTCATACACAGTGAAATGAAATAATAAGAAAACAGATTAAAACCAGTCAAAACAAAAGAATGAAAGTATTACAGGACTTCAAAACCAGATAACAGGAAATGGACAATGATTACCATAATCTTTCTTCAAAATAGCTGTTCATACCATTACACACAATAAAATCAGACAAAACAGAACAGAATAAAACCAATCAAACAGAAGAGTGAAAGCATTATAGGACTACAAAATGAGATAATAGGAAACCATCCAGGATTACTATAATACATCCAATTATGTTCAAACTAGATGTCCATACCATCTGCCACCATAAAATCTAACAAAACAAGACAGAGCAGAACCAAACACAAGAAAATTGTGAAAACATTACAAGAGTTCAGAACAAGACAATATGAAATTAACATTTGTTACTACCTTCTCCTCCTAGGTGTTTCCTCCTCTGTCACATTTATAATACCTATTGTGTTTTTGGACCCCACTAACTCCTGTTTTTTATACTAGTGTTTACCCATATGAGTTCAAACTGTTTCACCCATGAATATAATTTCCAATTGCAGCCAAAGAACCTCAAGATTATCCTACTTTGTAGCTGGGTAGCTTTCCATTGTATGAAAATGCCATATCTTTCTTATCCATTCTGCAGTTGCTGGGCTAATTACTCATGCTTTTTTCTGGAGTTCTGTCCCTCGAATCAATTGTTTTCTGCCTTTTGATTTCCAGTCTATGAATTTTCTTTCATGTTAAATGTGACTCTTATATACAGTATATTCATGGATCCTGTTTCTTGATCCACTCTCCCTGAATTTCTTCTTATTGCTGAATTGAGGCCATCTACATTACTGGTTACAACCAGCATACATTGGTTTGTCTCTGCCATGCTATCCCCCTGTTGTTGGCCCTCTGCTTTTCCTCTTCATTCAATTGCCTGTCTTGTTTGGCAATCCTCCTCTGCTGCTCTTCCTGGAACCATGGGCATCTTTATCTCTCTTTAGAGTATCCTTCAGCACACTCTGTAGGGTTGGTTTGGTGGTCATGAAATCCTTCAATTGCTCTTTATCATGGAAGTGTCTTATTTTTCCATCAATTTTGAAAGATAGTTTTGCAGGGTACATCAATCTGGGTTGGAAGTTAATTTCTTTCAGGATTTGAAACACTTCACTCAAAACTCTTCTTAACTTGATGGTTTGTGTTGAGAAGTCTGCCATGATTCTGATTGGTTTTCCTTTATAGGAGATCTGTTTCTTTTCTCTAACAGCTTTTAATATTCTGTTCTTGAGTTGAATTTCTGGGATCTTGATCATTATATATCTGGGTGTAGATTTATTTTGATTATGGCTATATGCCTCAGTTATCTGTATACCAGATCCTTTTCCCATGTTTGGGAAGTTTTCCACTATTATTTCTGTAAATACCACTTTTATTTCATTCGTGTTGACCCCTGCCTCTTCATTGATGCCTATCACTCTTAAATTATTTCTGTTTGTATCGTCTTGCAGCCATTGAATTATTTACTGGTTCCTTGTTATTTTAAAAAAAATCTTTCCTTTCACAATCATTAGCTGCAATCCTGTCTTCAAGGTCTGAAAGTCTATCTTCAGTCTACTTCAAGGGGTTTTGCCAGCTTTTGATAAACTTCTTAATTTCCTGGGTATCCTTTTGGATCTCTTTCATGCATTGTAATTCCTTTCTATATTGTTCATTCAAAGTTTCCATCATTTTCTTATGCTCTTCTTTATTATCTAAGTCTTCTTTAGATACATTTAGGAATTCTTTCTTTATGTTTTTCATTTCTTCTTTCACCTGAGACATTATTTCTGATCTGATTACTTTTACAGTCTCATGAAGTTGCTTCTTTTTTTACAATATGCATGCAATATATGTGTGTGTGTTCTGCAAATTATAATTGTTATGAATTTTCAACATTTATTTTAATATAACATTAAAGATTTTTGACTAAATAAACATACTTAATCTACACTTAAAATGTGTTATGCAAACAAAAATAACTTACAGAACAGTGCATTTACATCTAAGGCCACAGTAAGCATTCAAAAATAGGATAAGAAATAGCTTAGCACATAGATTACAAATATTGACTTTGAAATCAGACTTTTGTGTTCATAATCCAGCTCTAGGTTACAAGATAATACTCATTAAGCCAGGGACTGTGTTGCATGCCTAGATACCCAAAAGGATTTCAAATTTGAGGCCAGTGTGACAAATGAGCAATACCCTGTCTCGAAATTTAAAAAAAGACAAAAATTAAAAAGGCTGTGGGTGTTACTTGGCAGTACAGCATTTCTGAGTTTGATAAGAATTACTCCAAAGAAACCCTCAATAAACCTTTGCTACCAGTAGTGGTAATGAAAGTTAGGCAAAGTTGTTAAGATACACAAACCTTAGCATCACTAAAACCGTACTATAAAACTGGCATAACCTTTATGGCATCTATCACCTTCCATAGAGTGCTTACCCACACTAAGTCTCAGAGTGTCTCATATGAAAAAGAAGAATTTAATACTGTGCTTATAAAGTTCATTGAACAATAATGTTTATTTTTCATTAATTAGATTTCTGATAGCTTTAAATTATTAATTATTATTGCTACAATTGGTAACTACAACATTTAATTTCCCATGTGATATAATGACATTATGAAAGAGTAATTATTTTTTGCATTACCCTCACTAAATTATTCTCTGAACCAGGATTAACAAATTAATTCAAAGTTGCCTGAGATATAAACATAATTTTACCAGCATCAAAATAGTAAGAATATTAGAGAGGAAACAATTTCCTGGTTTGCCACCATATGAAGGAAGTGTCATATATTCATTGATGATTAGTCCCAGTCTTTTCTAATGGATTTTTCACCAAAAAAATTGCAATTTATTGATCAATTTCAGAATCACCTTACATACTAAGAAGAACTAGCATCAGCTTCTCTAGTGCACTCATCATCACCCACTGTTTCCTTCCTTCAACAAATATTTACTTCAACAAATATTTACTATACCTCATACTATACTTACAGGCAACTGAGTTAGAAATATTATAGGCAGTTATACACGGCTAGGTCCTTGAAGGAGCTAGTGCAGAAGCCTAGATACCTTGCAACTGTGGGGGAGACAGACACCTCTGCAGTGGGCCAGACCTCAAGACAAAAAATAAATCAAATGCACTCACATACTTCATAAGGTTAAGCATCAAGAATTGATATTTTAAGTAGGTCTCTGTCACCCTGAGGAAGCCAGGAGTCACCAGCCCAACCCCCTACAGGAAGAGTCACTGTTCTTTTAGTGTGCCTACTTGCTAAGTGACTTGCTTCCTCATTTGTCCCCAGTTGAATCAATTTCACCTGAGCAATTAATCTTACTGGTTGACCAAATTTCTGTCCCACTTCATGCCCACCTCCCTTGTGAGTTCCCATTTTTCCCCACTTTACACCTGCCTTACTTTGTGGTTTAGTTCTGTAAAAATCCCTAGAAAAGACAGTCTTTGGCAATCCACTCAGGACCCCTTCAGTCTGTCTCTCAGACAGAAGCTTTCTTTCTCTCAATAAATATGTTCTACTCTTAATCTCTGTTGTTCCTAAAATTCATTCTTTGATTTTAGAGAACAGGAACTTGCACCAGACATATAGTAAGTTGAGAGTTTTGTTCTCCTATATCACTAAGTCAAGCTCTGTTCTTGGGTCTAGGAAAAAAATAAAACATGTCAACAATAAGCAATATTGGCAAGTTGACTTTTCCTGTCAAGTGTAGAATAGAAGGAAGAGAATAAAAAATAAATATGTAAATAAAATAGTTGCATACATTTTTAAGTACGATAAAACAATGATTTAATAATAATTGGGAGGTGATAGGAATGAAAGGAAATGTAGTATATAAGGTAATCAGAAAGGACCTTTCAATGCAATTATATTGGTGAAACGTTCTGAAGGACAAAATACCTAGAAGACCTAGAACAAAAGACTTCTGCAAGCAGAACAAAATACCATCAATATTGTGTCCAATGTGAATGAAAATGGCATACAGTGAAAACACAGAAGTCAACAGTGACTAGATTCAGTAGCCTTGTGTAATTGGCCAAGCCTCAAGGTAAAAATCTTGTGTGACAGCAACTTTGAAAACGGTCTGCTGTAATTGGAGTGGCTAGTGTCTGTGGGACCCCATGCCAGATGTGATCTTATAATGCTCTAGGGTTGGGACCTCCCCATATCAAGAACTACCACATGGATAGCTCAATCTCTGACCTTTGTGCTTCAAAAATAAAGACATTAGATATTTTTCTTTGCTGACACTTCATTCTCAGCAACATGCATTCTTTTAAAAGTAAGTAAACATGTACCTAAATGTGTAATGATCTCTCTTAAACTTTTTATGTGAAAATATTTGAATATATATATGGGAGTGATTCATTTAAGAGAGGAAAAGAGGGAGAAATTTTATTCACCCTTCTTTACCTAACAATCTCAGGATTGTATAATAAATACAGTGAGTGATAGCTGTTGAAGGGCTCCAAGCTCAAACTTTGAACCACTTGAGCAGCAAAGTTAGAAAAAAAAATTTGCTCAATGTTCCTGTGTTTGTTCCTTAGCAGATCTGAAAATCTGACTTGAACAGACCTGTATGGGAGTGAGTCACATGACGCACCTCCATGCAGATGCAAAGGAGAACCCCTCTGTTTCAGCGCCCCTCACCCAGACAGCATACTTGTGTTACTGTGTTGAAATATCTGTCACTGTGTTTTTCCCCCCTCCGCATCATTTGCATAAAATAGAATCATAACCATGACTCCAAAGAAAGTCAGTGATACCAGCAGTAAAGCTAAGAGGAAAACTGAGAATCACAGCAGAGTTAAAGAAACAAATCATTGTGAAATTTGTTAGTCCTGGACAAAGGAATGTAAGTCTAAATTTTGGGCCTCAGTACCAATTATTTGGTTTTCTATTATTTCTTATGAGAAAACTATGTTCAATTCTCAAAACTTCTTGTTGTTCAAACATGAATTTGGGATGAACTGTGTTCAACAACCAAGGTATCCCCATATAGAATTTAAAATACTGCATTAAATTGTCATTCTTATATTAAGGATTAAAATATTTCCTTAAGCAAGTCCAAAATCTTAAAATTTAACTATAGATAAATATAAATTAGCTGAAATTCCCTAAGAATAGCTAAAATAATATAAGTATATATTTATTTGTCTTTTCTGATCTAATCACGTATGTCATTTAAAATAACCACTAAGTATTGCAGCATTACAGCAAAAAGAATACAGTGTATTTACCGAAATGTAAAGGGCGAAGAAGATAATAGGCTTATATCCTTTCCCCACATTCTTAATCTCCCAAGTTCAGAGCCTGTCAAAGAAAAAGTGTCCTTCCCAACAGAGGCCTTGGCTCGGAATACAAGCTACAAATCAGAATCATTCAGATAATATTCTGATTGCTGGTAATCTCCCGTTTCACTGATTTATTATAAGATAATAAATTTTATTTCTTGACTTAGAGAGAAAAATTAGGAACTAATCCTTTTGTAATCCTTTACTAGGGGCCAGGGACTTAGTTCAGCGGCTCAGGTGCTTGCCTGGTAAGCGCAAGGCCATGAGATCAATCGCCGGTACCAAAAATAAGTAAATAAATAAAAATAAAAATTAAAAATTAAAATTAAAAAATATATGAGACCTATAATCCTTTGCTCTTGGACAAATGCCATAATTTGAGTTCCAGCATGTGAGAGCAACTGGTAAAACTTAACCAAACACTTTTACTCCTTTTTTCCATGCACAATACTATACTTTACTTTACTTTTCACCTTTCCCTAGCAAATATATTTGGCAATTTGTTATTTTTTGCTTGCCAATGGAAAAGAAAACTGCTATGTATTTATGTGTGAACTGACTTATAAATATCTCTTGTGTGAAACTTGACTCCATGGTCAAACTATTGAAAGGTATCACTGAATCCCTGAGATCAGCTTACTGAAGAAGGGAGGAGCCCAAACCCTGAGTCATCTCATGGAGAGCAACTTACTGATGAAAATCATCTACTTATTAAATTCATTTTAGCATGTGTTTATGGTGACAAAAGTAAAAATTATTTGAAAGCACTGTATTTTCACATCTTTAGAAGTAAGAGCAAAGTAAATCCAGGATGGTACTACTGTCCCTCAGCATCAGTGGCAAGTCAGCATCTCCATTCAAATATTCTTTAAATTCTGCATTTGCCTTGGAGCTTCAAACTCTATCATCTAATCACTGTAGAACATGAATATTATAATAAGTACGGAGCACTGATTTCTATGCATGTACAGTATATACCCACAAACAAAATTAAAGATCTCCATGCCAGTTATTCACTGACACTTAACAAGTACAGAATATTGCAGTAGATATGGGAGGTGATTCCTGAAAGACAAAGAAATTTTCCTAGATCTTAAGGACCGTGGAAACAACTTGAGGAAAATTCTTACATGAGCTATGTAACTTCAAAGTTCTGTAGAGTTGTGATTTTTAATCCATTTTACACCAAGAAGTAAATGTATGAATTTCCTATAATAAATTTTATGTAAAAACATTTTTAAAAA